>VYZW01041467.1:185722-204234 GCA_013401315.1 Balaeniceps rex | reverse complement strand
CCTGAGCCAAACTCTTCAGCTCCTGCTGCTCACCTGCAGCTCGGGTTTGTGCTGGAGGCACTGCCAAAAGCCTGTTATTACCTAAATGAAAAAGATACACAGCCCTCCCTGAGAAGGAAGAGACACAGATAACAGTGATTTGCCTGTTGCCTGCTGCCTTCTGACTGGGAAAAATGCCCCAAATTCCAGCAGGGCTTCCAGGACCAGCCCTCGGTGGAGGGAGAAGGACAGAGAGAGCTCTGTGCAATGAAGGCCACATTTTTACTTTCTGCATGGATAGGATCTGCGGCTTTTGGTGGCAGGGTGAGAGAAGATCCTCTGAATTTGCACCACAGATACCCCCTTCTTCTCATGTGATTATGCTTGGCCTCGAGCCAATACAGGACTAGGAAAATACAAAAATGGGAGCCAATAATAGACCCAGAATAAACAACAAGGTATCGGGGAGGGAAGAGAAAGGAGGGTTGGCAAGCCTGTAATCATCATCATAGTGTACAAGGGCTCTGTTCTGCAGAGCTATTTTCCTTGCTGCTGCCCTTGGCTTTCCCCACCAGCTGTACCAGTGTGCTCTGGAGCTGTGATTTCAGTATCCAGGAGCTAATGGGCTGCTTGGCCTCCTCTCCAGAGGGCATTCAGCAGGACAAAGTGTGCTTCACACATGAAGACAGTAGTGAGACTTCAAGGGAGGCAGTGGGAAGGGGCAGGGGGAGCAAGCAGCTCAGAGCCATGTGCTGCAGGGAAGAAGTGCACTCAGAGGTTCCTGGAAATTCCAGCTGACCCTAAATCCCAGACATGCACAGCTTCACCTCACGTGGCCTGGTGCCCATACAGTGATGCCTTTGCTCTGATACAGTTAAAATTCATGTAATGGTAGACAACACATTGGTGTGTGTAGACAACCAGTAGTCAACCAATGGTAGACAACCAGTAATGAGTGGTGTCCCTGTCCTGGGACCAATATTATTTAATATCTTCATTAATGACATAGATAGTGGGATTGAGTGCACCCTCAGCAAGTTTGCGGATGACACCAAGCTGAGTGGTGCAGTTCATACACTAGTGGGAAGGGATGCCATCCAGAGGGACCTTGACAGGCTTGAGAAGTGGGCCCGTGTGAGCGTCATGAAGTTCAATAAGGCCAAGTGCAAGGTCCTGTACCTGAGTTGGAGCAATCCTCAATATCAGTACAGACTGGGTGATGAATGGATGGGGAGCCACACTGCAGAGAAGGACTTGGGGATACTGGTGGATAAAAAGTCAGACATGAGCCGGCAGTGTAAGCTTGCAGCCCAGAAAGCCAGTCATATCCTGGGCTGCATAAAAAGAAGCGTGATCGGCAGGTCGAGGGAGGTCATTCTCTCCCTCTACTCCACTCTTGTGAGACCCCACCTGGAGTACTGTATCCAGTTCTGGGGTCCCCAGTACAAGAAAGACATGGACCTGTTAGAGTGGGTCCAGATGAGGGCCATGAAAATCATGAGGGGGCTGGAACACCTCTCCTATGAAGAAAGGCTCAGACAGTTGGCGTTGTTTATTCTGGAGAAGAGAAGGCTCCAAGGAGACCTTATTGTGGCCTTTCAAAACTTAAAGGAGTTGCCAGGGCTTGTAGTGACAGGACAAGGGGCAAATATTTTAAACTGAAAGAGGGCAGATTTACATTGGACATAAGGAAGAAATTTTTTATGATGAGGGTGGTAACACACTGGAACTGGTTGCCCAGAGAAGTTGTGGATGCCCCATCACTGGAAGAGTTCAAGGTCAGGTTGGACGGGGCTTTGAGCAAACCGATCTAGTGGACAATGTCCCTGCGCACAGGAGGGGGGTTGGACTAGACAATCTTTGAAGGTACCTTCCAACCCAAACCATTCTATGATTCTATGAACACATGCACATACACACACATTCGTTTTCCACTACAGTACCTTCTTACACCCATTTACCATTTGACCACATCTCATCTTTCCCAAGCTAGACCAAAATATCACAACTTCCCCAAACATAAAACTGGACTTCAAAAAAATCACAAGATTTTATCTGAATGTCCAAGGGACACTTGCCTAGTTATATTTTGAGGATATTTTGTCCCTCTGGAGAAGAGAAAGAAATGTGCTTCCCTCCTTCCTTTGTTGTATTTGGTATGAGGATTAAAATTGTCATTTGATTCCACTGGCTCGAGGTGCTGGGGCTCTAAGGAAAATGTTAAATATCATCATGCTTAGGACAAAATGGTGAGAGTTTGTATCATTTCCATGCACTCCTTTCAACAGACACCTCTACTTCTGCTGTAAGGCATGCTCTTACACTCAGATCTTCTCCCAAATGCTTGCCCTCCTGCCCAGCACCTGACCAAAACATCTGTGCACCACATGCAGCTCTGCTTAGTCCTTTGCAATCACACAGAGAAATACTCTTTCAGGTTTTTATTTTTTTTTAAGAAAAGGCCAATGTTTATCGTGCCACAGGGCAAGATACAGAGTCTCTTCCCAGCTTTCCCACAGACACCTCCATGATTCCCAGCTTTGCTACAGACTCCTCCATGGTACCTCCTGACGCCTGTTTCCTAAATCCATCAAGGAAGCAGCTATAGCACGTACCCTGAGGAAAAACAAGAACTCGGAAAGTGTTAGAAAGCATTCAGCATGCTGCTAAAAGATCCCACCTCATTCAGTCTGATTAGGAGAAAGCAAGGCTACCATTTTCACGTCAGATCCCTACACTTGCACAGCCCACAGCTCAATCCACTCCTGAAAAACCTCCAGCCCTTTAGCTGTGGGATACTACCCAGCTATACTGTTATGCTGTGGGCAGCTCTCCCCCCTCCAGAGCCAGGCTTGTTGGCCGGAGCAGCCAATCCCCAGAGCTGCAGGTGAAACCATGGGGCTCTGGTAACTCTTAGCAAATCCATGGGGTCTTTGATGTGGGGGAGGNAGCTTGCAGCCCAGAAAGCCAGTCATATCCTGGGCTGCATAAAAAGAAGCGTGATCGGCAGGTCGAGGGAGGTCATTCTCTCCCTCTACTCCACTCTTGTGAGACCCCACCTGGAGTACTGTATCCAGTTCTGGGGTCCCCAGTACAAGAAAGACATGGACCTGTTAGAGTGGGTCCAGATGAGGGCCATGAAAATCATGAGGGGGCTGGAACACCTCTCCTATGAAGAAAGGCTCAGACAGTTGGCGTTGTTTATTCTGGAGAAGAGAAGGCTCCAAGGAGACCTTNCAGACAGTTGGCGTTGTTTATTCTGGAGAAGAGAAGGCTCCAAGGAGACCTTATTGTGGCCTTTCAAAACTTAAAGGAGTTGCCAGGGCTTGTAGTGACAGGACAAGGGGCAAATATTTTAAACTGAAAGAGGGCAGATTTACATTGGACATAAGGAAGAAATTTTTTATGATGAGGGTGGTAACACACTGGAACTGGTTGCCCAGAGAAGTTGTGGATGCCCCATCACTGGAAGAGTTCAAGGTCAGGTTGGACGGGGCTTTGAGCAAACCGATCTAGTGGACAATGTCCCTGCGCACAGGAGGGGGGTTGGACTAGACAATCTTTGAAGGTACCTTCCAACCCAAACCATTCTATGATTCTATGAACACATGCACATACACACACATTCGTTTTCCACTACAGTACCTTCTTACACCCATTTACCATTTGACCACATCTCATCTTTCCCAAGCTAGACCAAAATATCACAACTTCCCCAAACATAAAACTGGACTTCAAAAAAATCACAAGATTTTATCTGAATGTCCAAGGGACACTTGCCTAGTTATATTTTGAGGATATTTTGTCCCTCTGGAGAAGAGAAAGAAATGTGCTTCCCTCCTTCCTTTGTTGTATTTGGTATGAGGATTAAAATTGTCATTTGATTCCACTGGCTCGAGGTGCTGGGGCTCTAAGGAAAATGTTAAATATCATCATGCTTAGGACAAAATGGTGAGAGTTTGTATCATTTCCATGCACTCCTTTCAACAGACACCTCTACTTCTGCTGTAAGGCATGCTCTTACACTCAGATCTTCTCCCAAATGCTTGCCCTCCTGCCCAGCACCTGACCAAAACATCTGTGCACCACATGCAGCTCTGCTTAGTCCTTTGCAATCACACAGAGAAATACTCTTTCAGGTTTTTATTTTTTTTTAAGAAAAGGCCAATGTTTATCGTGCCACAGGGCAAGATACAGAGTCTCTTCCCAGCTTTCCCACAGACACCTCCATGATTCCCAGCTTTGCTACAGACTCCTCCATGGTACCTCCTGACGCCTGTTTCCTAAATCCATCAAGGAAGCAGCTATAGCACGTACCCTGAGGAAAAACAAGAACTCGGAAAGTGTTAGAAAGCATTCAGCATGCTGCTAAAAGATCCCACCTCATTCAGTCTGATTAGGAGAAAGCAAGGCTACCATTTTCACGTCAGATCCCTACACTTGCACAGCCCACAGCTCAATCCACTCCTGAAAAACCTCCAGCCCTTTAGCTGTGGGATACTACCCAGCTATACTGTTATGCTGTGGGCAGCTCTCCCCCCTCCAGAGCCAGGCTTGTTGGCCGGAGCAGCCAATCCCCAGAGCTGCAGGTGAAACCATGGGGCTCTGGTAACTCTTAGCAAATCCATGGGGTCTTTGATGTGGGGGAGGAAGAAGAAGAAAGCCTCTGTCCTCTAGGCAGGTTTGGGAGCTGCTGCATATGTCCTCTCCCCTCCCCTGAGCAGGCAAGCTGCTCCTGTGAGCTGGGAATTGCTAAGAGATTGAAAACCTGTTGCTGTGAATTTCAGAGATGCCTGGCAGGGGCAGCTGGAGCAACGAAGGGTTCAGAGTATTAAACTCACCGTAGTAAAGCCATAATGGCATTTTTCATGCTGCTGCAAGCAGAATACCCAAACCAGCTCAGCACCTCGCCTCATCAGGCATGCTTTCAATACCTCCTTCTTGCTCCAGTCCCTCTCTCCCCACCTGCAGTGCGTGACTCAACCCTAAGGCTTAGGAAGGATGTCTATCTGTACAAGAGGAAGGGGCGCTTCTTCCCTTGGGCCCACCCAAGTCCCATAGATTTGTTGGCTTCTTCCTCCGCTCCTTTTAGGAATGTGATAAGCATCATTTATAGGTGGGAATACATCAACGGTGAAGGGGACAGGGCAGAATTGCTCCCTAGGAAGAAGGAGCAAGACAGTGAGTTTCTGAGGAGGTGGGTCAGACGTACGGGGAAAAGAGGCTTGGGAAAAGACAGGTCAAATGGCAAATGGGACATGAAGGAAGGGCATGGAGGAAAACTGGGAAGAGGGATGCTCCAGTGGAAGAGCTGGGAATGGCTTGGGGCTGTGATGCCTTCAGAATAAGGAGGGTGTGGACAGAGGTCCGGGAGGAAGGGTACCCAGGAGATGTGTGAAGGCAGGCACTGGGTCGAACAGGGGTTTACAGTCAGCGGTCAGGGGAGCACAGGGGTGCGTGTGTGTGCATTTAGAGGGGATAGCTGCGCTATTTCCCATAAGGTGAATTTCTCTTAGAAAAAGCCATTTTGTAATCAGGAAGTTGGGATTTGCTCTACTGGATCTGCCTCTCCTCTGCAAACCATTTAAGAGAGTTCATCTTGTTAGGTCCCCTGCACTGAAGAAGGTGAGGAGGTCAAATGCCTTCTGGGTGATAGACACTTAGCGAAGCTGTTTCCCTACTGTTGCAGAGACCCTACACCACCACCACACTCCACCACCCTCCATCCAGTTCAGCTGTAATACCTAGAAGGAAGAAAACAACATGAGAAATAAGGGTGGACTTGAGAGCGAACCCTCCTTCCATCTTGCATGGGACTCCACGGCTGTGTGCTTTCACCCTAGGCTGATTGTGCTACCTGCCCAGCTCTGCAGCTGCCCAGAAGGGGTGAGGGCAGGGAAGGCCTGGGGCTCCCTACAAAACCCCATGGCCTGGTTAACTCACAGCCACGCGAATCTATTGGTGAGACCCAGACTTTGCAGCAAGGAGAACACATAAAGGGCAAGGGCCCGAGATGCCTATGCATCAGGGAGGTGAGAGGTGGTGGCAGGGCTCGCACAACTGAGGAGAAGCCTGATTAGTACATCTGTTCCTGCCTTGCTCTCTCAGTGTGTTTTGGATCAGGAGTTCTTCACCACAGGCACTGCAGTGGTCTCTGTCCCACAGAGCTGACTCTGGGGTGCAGCTCAAGGGTTGGGGAACCTGCTTAGACCTGGAGTATGGATCTGCTGGGAGCTCAGGATGGAAAGGAGGAGTATGGACAAGATTAGGACTGAAAGAGAAGGTTAGAGAGGAAGAACAAATGAAGGAAAAAGTGAGAAGAAAGCAGGCAGATCCACAGAGAGAGGCACCAGGGCATCCTGTGTTCACATTTATTTAGCGGTGTTGCTGTGGACTCCCCCTTTGCCTGATCATTTTAGCCTGAACATGTATTGGCTGCTCATCAGAGCATAGAATATGAGGCAGGAGAAAACCACCTCATCATCAAGAGAGTTTTTGACTGCCAGGAGTATCTAGGGCCCAACAGCCCCTTCAGAAACTCTCTTAAAAACAAGAAGGATTTTTCACTCCCTTACCTCTTGAGCACCTGAAGGCCAAGATTTCACCTTGAATTAGAAGGCAATAAATTCACCTGTGGAGAGCTGAGCCTCAGACCTCCCAGTTTTGCTGGGGGTTAGCTATTTCATCTTTACCTTTTCCTTATGTTGCCTCTATAAAATGGGGCATTACACTGGAGTAACCTTTCTGCTTCTCCACAGGTTGCCTCATCTACTGAGCTGCAAGTTCTTTGGGGTAAGGCAGTTACTACAGCTGCACAGTGCCTCCACGCAATGATACTGTTATTCTTGTTGGGGCTACTGGAAATAACCCTAATTGTCCTGGTTTTGGCTGGGATAGAGTGAATTTTCTTCCTAGTAGCTGGCATAGTGCTGTGTTTTGGATTTAGTATGAGAAGAATGCTGATAACACACTGATGCTTTAGCTGTTGCTCAGCAGTGCTTACACCAGTCAAGGACTTTTCAGCTTCCCATGCTCTGCCAGGTACACAAGGAACTGGGAGGGGGCACAGCCAAGACAGATAGTTGAACCAAACTGACCAAAGGGCTATTCCATACCATATGACGTCATGCTCAGTATATAAGCTGGGGGGAGTTGGCCAGTGGGCAGCGATCGCTGCTCGGGGACTGGCTGGGTGTTGGTCGGCGGGTGGTGAGCGGTTGCAATCACTTGGTTTTTTTTCCCTGGGTTTTGTTTCTCTCTCTCTCTCTCATCATTCTCGTTTTCATTACAATTTTTATTACTATTATTATATTATTTCAATTATTAAACTGTTCTTATCTCAACGCATGAGTTTTCTTACTTTTGCCCTTCCGATTCTCTCCCCAACCCCACCGGGGAGGAGGGTGAGCGAGCGGCTGCGTGGTGTTTGGTTGCCAACGGGGGCTAAACTGCAACACTGATACACATAACTGAGAGGGTGGACTGCAGACTCACAGATATCTTCTTCATCATAAGCACAATCACAACGTGATTCACTTTCTGGAGAACCCAACTCCTACCTATACGTAATTTCTTTCCTATTTCCCCCTTGCTTTTCCACTCTTCTGAGGCTTTGCCTGCTCTCTCTTTCCATCATTACTCCTTAACTCTCCACTGAGTTCTTCAGTGGGACTGTGCTTGGCTGCTCCTTGGCCAGCGTGGCTTCTCCTTCACTGCAATGAGGAGGTAGGCAGGGAGAGTAGGAGGGAACTGTCAGGCTGCCTCTGGGGAACCTCCCTGCCACACTGGTTTGGTTTATCTGCCATCAAGATGCATGCCCCAAAAGCCCATCTGACCCCAGGGCTTGGCCATCGTGACAGAGTCGGAGCTAGCCTCCCTCCTTCTCCAGCTCCCTCAACCCAAAATATAAGCCTGAGTTGAAGTGAAAGAGAAGTGGGTTAAAGTAAGGGAAGATTTGTCGCTGTGATTTGGAATATTTAGGGTGGCCACCTCTGACATGGTGGGCATTAGCACAAAGAAGTTGTGAGGCATTTCTGTGCACACTGCTCCTTTCTAGCCCAGAGGAAGCCAGGAAGGTACCTGAGGGTTTGCTCTTCAGCTGTGAGTAAGATTGCAAGGAAAACCGCATTGCCTCAGCCACTGACAACGTGGCTGGCCAGAGCCCCAGGGGCAACGCTCCCTGGCTGGCTGGGTAACAAGAGCATCCGTCTCCAGTGTGGCAGCGTGGCAGTCAGCCACTTGGCGAAAAGATGGATCAAATCATAACACAGCCAAGGAAAACCTGGGAGAGAAATGGAGTCCAACTCTGTCAGGCCAGGCTGCAGCTGCTTAGCAGTAGAAGGACAAAACTCAGTTGGGTCTTTTCTTTGGCACCCTGAAGGGTGAGGCCTGGGTATGGATAGACAGGGGTGAATCCTAGTGTCACTATGAGCGGGAGAGGGCTCGGGCACTGTACTTACCCCTTCATTAGCCTTCCCTCCCAGGACCCAAATCAGATGCCAGTTGTCACCACGGCTGTGCCAAAAAAACCCCACCACAGATACAAGGGAAGGGCAGGGCAGACTGAGGGGGAGCAGGGGTGGAACTAGCAAAGGGTACATTGGTCCACCTCTCCCTAAATGCTCTTGTCTTTCCCTTTTTCCTTTTGGTACCCCATGTGTAGTGGTCTCCCATCTGCTCAGTGAGGAAAGGCAGGTAAATGAATCCCTTCCTTCCACCACCTCTACACAGAGGGTCTCCGAGGGCTGGGGAATGGCAATATCTCATTTGCCAGTGCTCTGCCACAAAGCAGAGAGGCAAGTCATACCTGACTGAGGATGATACTGCCACCAGGACAGGCTGGAAAGACCCAACTCACAGGGCTCCAGCCAGCAGCCAGCCACTCCTGCCATACCCCACCTCCCTCCACTCCTTGGGGCAGGGAGAGATGGCTCCATACCCAAGCTTCCTCCTTCGCTTTGAGGGATGGACATGTCTCCCTTTGTTCTTCTCAAGGGCAAGGCACCATTGGGCATAGAGGAGGAGAGCAGATCTGTGTCGGTGCTGGAGAATGGCTTCCCGCCTAGAAACAGGCATGCTGTTAGCAAACAGCACTGCATAGCATTGTCATTGTGAGATGCGGAGTCACAGGAGTAAGCTCCCTGACAAGAGGAAAGGGCAACCCCATACTCAGCACATACAGTCTGTTGGCCCTAATTTCTCCTCTGCTCTGGGCTCTGTGTGCCAGGATGAGATGCATCAGGAGAGGTACCATTTTGCTAAATCTTGAAGCTGACACTTTTAATATCCATTAGCGTTGCTACTCTGCCAGAGAGCATTAGCTGAGATACATGGACTGTTCCCTTCCTGATCGCTAGCTCCAGCCCCTACCATCCCTCCTTTTGTCTCCCCAGCCCAGCCTGACTGCTGTTCCCAGTACCGACAACATCAGTTATCTCAGGTTCAACCCCCCTCTTCAACAAATCTATCATTGCTGTCTTTCACTGCGCTCCTTTTCAAGGATTTTTGTATCTTGAGGAAAGTGACTCCCTACGCAACGCACATGGACTCACACCCAGACACATACCTAGCAAAGGACGGAAGGCAAGACTTGTTTTCTTCTGCCTCCAAGAAACAGATATGAAGCACTAAGTGGAGCAAAGGAAGGAGAAAGTTTGAAATACAGATTCTGGCATTCCCTCTTGGCTGCACTGCAGGGGTCAGCAGAATCTCCTGCCAAGATTTGTTTTTGAGGCACTGGGCAAATGAGTTGTCAAAGCCATCTCTGCCATCCCTCCACTAGCTTGGTCTACTGAGCATCCAAAAGCAGAATTGTTGGTGCTCCTCTGCAGGGGGTGAACAGAGGTGAGGAAAGTGAGTAGGATTTGCTCTGGATGTCTGCGACCAGGTTAGAAGGTGGAGCTGGCTCTCTATGCATTGGTCAAGCTGCCATAGACTCAATATTCTGCTTGCCAAGTCCAAGTGACCTGAAAGAGCTTATACTCTGATAGTTAAACTCTACTCTCCTCTACTCGAACAGAAGGCTGTATAATGACCCTTGGCATTGGCTCTCCCTCAAGCCAGGCATGAACCTCATATAGCAGATTGCTGATTTGCACAAGCCGCAGCCATGCTCGGGAGTGGGCTAACAATTGCAGTGTGGACAGCCTCAGAACAGTGCTCAGACTGTCCTGGATGTGTTTGGTATAGATGTAACCCCAGAGGGCTGTGTCCGTGGGCCTTCAGAGTCTTCTAGGCATTGAAGAGTCTTCAGGAAAAGGGAAGGGAAGAGAAGGACAAGCAAGAGAAGTGCTTTCTGCAAAGGACTTTCTGGGGAGATGGTTTTAAGTGACTCAGGCAAAGAAAGAGAATGATTTTGGGAACAGTGCAGTTTGTTCTGCATTGTTTGACTGTGCAGCTGTCAAACGTCAGAGACAGCAGAAAGGTATATCAGGATTCCCATTTTGACTGGGTAACTATGAGCACCAATGCATATGTGTAACCAAGAAATATCAAAGGCTGCTACAGACCCATGTGCCTTCACCCACAGTCATTTTGATGTACCTCCTAGTCTTGATATCAGGATCCAACTTTTCGCCTCCTACCCACAGACGTTCAGAGAAAAGGAAAAACAAGGCAATAGTTACCCAGTACACGTAGCAAGCCAAGATCAGCACAGAACACTACAGTCATTATGTTACCTCAGTGGGGAAGTATTGGGGAACGTGTTTGTGGGCATGTGCTTAATGATGGAGAAAGGATTTGGTGGGAGTACAGTATGGTGTACTTATATTAGTTTGTGTTCATAAAGAATAAATGCCCAACTGTTTGCAGTAAAGCAGGTATAAATGTGCTTCTCATCACCATATAATACTGATAGTTTTCTCTCTTCTCATATTTTCAGGTGATACTGCCCTCACCAGACAGGTAAGAGTGGCAAATATGTATTTGTTATGGCTGGAAAGAAAAATGAATGCCAATTGTCAGGGAGCAACAAGAGCAGGACTGGTCCATGAAAAAGGATGAGTCAGAAGCCAAGAGCAACAGAAGCACGGGCAAGGCAGTGACCCCACAGGCTGGGGTGAGATACCACACTACCTGAGCAGGGCTAGTGACAGCAACAGGATCTATTGACAAACTTCAGTAAACCAAGATGATGAAACAGATCTCAGAACCATTCAGGAGCAACACAACTAAAATACACTAAAAGTGAGTGCCTTGGCCTGAGCTTAAATAGACTTCCAGGGCCGTGGGTAGAGGATGTGAGGGTGGAACCCCAGGTGAGATTGGTCAGGGCAGTTAAGGCTCATTAGTGCACTCAGGGCCCTGACACTAATTAATACCACTGAATGCCATGGTCTGAATGTGTTGGTTACTACAGTTGTGACCAGGGCGATGGGGATGACAGTGGTGGTTATACAGTTATAGTCTTGTGTGTGTCTGTGATGAAGAAGTTTGTATATGCACAAGCTATCAGCATACTGGTATGAAGCTCTATGGCTACCAAATCCAAAGCAAAAAAATGTAGCTGACAGAGCTGCTTCCATCTACTCACCTAGTAATTTTGTCTGGTCCCAAAAGCATGGGTGAGTTTTTTTTTTACCTTTGCTTTTGCTCCCAGTTTAGGTAAATTAATTATGGGAAAAGCTTTTCAGAAAGACAGCCTTAGCCTGATGTTTGTTTAATTTCTTGGTCTCTGAACTGTTGTATTTGACCAAGTTTGAATCAAAGTGGCTGTCCATCACTGTACCTGGGAGAAGTAGTAGAACATACAAATGTGCTTGAGTGACCCCTGTCTAGAAAGATGCTGGACAGATTGTTAAAGAGCTTGTAGCTATGCTAGAAAGTAGAAAAAAACCCCACAGATTGGGTTTTCTTGAAGGTGGGGAGAACTCTCTGTCTAGGACCTACCTTAATAGGATATACTAAGGAGACTCTCACTTACAGTGAGAAAAAGAAGAAATAAAAGTTTCCTCCCTGCAGGCTGATGATATTGTCACATTGTCCCTATGCGTAGTAAAGGTAAAAGAAAGAAGCACAAAGAAAGAAAAGAAATCAACAGGTGTTAAGGCCCAGAGGCATGAGCAGAAATCTGAAAGGACCACAGACATGGAAGAAGAAGAATTGATTGGAAGCTCAAATAAAGGAGATAAGTGTTCATCAAAGCACCTAGAAAGACAAAGTCTTTAAAAGGTGTTACTATGTAAAAATAATTCTGTAGCGAAGCATAGGGGTGAAAAGTCATTATCTCACACAGAGATCTCTTGGCAGAACATACGGTGCCTTGGCAGCTCCGTCCCAGCCCCAATACAATGGCGACTCTGGGCTATCTCTTGTGATGAACCTTAGCCCTACTTTCTGGTACAGGCTGGGACTAAGACCCCACTTCTGGCCCACACCACAAACTTCCTCTCAGCACAGATCTCTTGGCAGCACACATTTTGTTTTGGCTTTTCTGTTTTAGACCCACTCCAACCATACCTCTAGTCCTTATTTTTATACCTTTTATCCTTTTTACAGGATGTAATGGATTCTCATAGACAGGACTCTTAGCCATGGTCTTTGCAGGACTAAGTTCATCTTGAATCCTCAGATAGTTTTCTTAAAACATCTGAAATTGCAATTTGATGCCTCCATTTTACCCTGTCCGTTGTTTTTTCAAGGCAGAATCCAGCCATTTATCTTAGGAGAATGAGCTGGTATTTGCCTATCAACATAGTGTTCAGGCACCAAGCAGAAAAATCCCTGGAATTGCAAAAAGCCTGGAACTGCTTCTTCTGGATACAGATATGCTCAAGTCCCCTAGGACAGGCCAGAAATTTTCCTCCCCCAAGCCACAGCCTGCCCAAGAACAACATGTAAGTTCAGACCCAGAGAACAGAGAAGGATGGAGAGCAGAGTGAGGACTGTTGCTGCCCGGCCTCTTTTGTCCCCTTGTTTTGTCTTTGGTACTGAGATTGTTGTAAGACCATCTCCTTGTCTCTGTTCTCTTCCCTCACTCCACCCCTTATAATGGCACTCTTCTGACAGCTTTTGATGGTGAGGTTGGAGGGAAGGATGGTTGGGTAGCTGGCGGTTACTTGAGAGTGGCAGGACTTCATGCCTTATTGCCTACAAGCCAAGGTCAGTGTGGTGGTACAAGGTGAGGCTGGGTGAGAGATGTCTGGATATAGCAGTGCAAAGAGCGTGAGCAGATGATGCAAGGAAGGAGGAGGCAGGAAGAGTTGTGGAGTCCTGTCAGACCCTTGTGATGATACCGGGTCAGGGGGTCACAATGGAGCCAGGAGAAAATTGGCAAGAAGGGATCTGGGCCTTTATCTGAGAAATCCAAAGAACAGCAAAAGCACCGGCCTGCAAGGCCTTTTCAGTGGGCATGTCAGGCAAACCATGGGACAAGGGAGAGCTCCAGAACCAGGCACACCACTGAGTGCCTAATTCCTATTTAGGCACCTAAATTCCCATTGATTGGAAAGGACTGTAAGTGTGAATGCTCGAGTCATTTGTCATTCCCTCACTGTGGTTTGTAAGGGCCAGATTAACACAGGGACAGACAGACAGACAGAATGAATGAAGAGCTCTGAATTAATCTCCAGTTTAGCAACATGTTCCTTTTGTCCTCAGGAAGGATTAGACAGACAGCACCTCGGTGCTGACCTCTAAGCTCTACCTGCTGCTACTCCAGGCAGCCCAAGGTTGATTTGCCTTGGATTTGAAGCAACTGCTGTCAATAATGTAAACCTCAAGAGGCGAGTAACAGGCCTCCTCATGAGCTCTTATTTTTTTTCCCAGCCACCCTGTCTGCTCCTGCAGCTTTAAACCCAATGAAGGAATGAGTAATTTTTTTCTAATGATTGAAAGAAGGCAGATAAGAGGTAGGTCTTCAAATTAAGAATCCAAGACTTGATTGCAGCTCTTATCATATTTTTCCATTTTTCTCCTTCTTCCCAACAGAAAATAAATTGCTTCAATAAATTACATCTTTAATCTGCATAGGGGACCAGCAGGTTGGGCTCTCCTTTTAATACCTTCTATTGCAAGATAATCAACCCCTTCCTCTCACTGCATGGAGCAAACTAATAGATTTTAAACAATTCCATTATTTGATGATTTCTCCCATTATTAATACAAATTGCCTCTACTCGCTTTCAATTAGAGCATTTTTATTTTCTAATAAATCCCAATCAGGTTCTCTCAAACACCACCTAAACATGGGGAGATTACCGCGCTTTCCGTTTAAACAAAGAACCCACCACACTCACATGCCTCGCCTCTCTCCGTTTCTCATGAATTTCCTTCTTCCAAACTCTTACTCCATTTTCCCCTTCCCTCTCTGTCAGCAGAACCCACTTATTTTCTTCCCCTACTGCTTTCTCCTAAGTCTAATTCTATGTCCCTATCTCTGGTGGTGAAGTCAGTAAGGCTGCCCATTAACACTATTGATGGTGCTCTCCCCTGTTATTCTGCCTGCCTTCCCAAGAGTGACACAGCTCATGACTGGTACAGATCCCCTCTCCAGGGCCTCCTTTCTCTGTCCCGACACGTGAAAATGAGAAACTCTGCTAAACTTCAAGGGGGGGTTGCCTCTGTCCCAGTGGCACTTCTGCTTGCAACATCAGTGCAGTTCAGTGTCCAGATGTTTGTGATGCAACTGTGCAAAGGTACCTCCACTCTGAAACCAGAACACCTGTGGTCATTCAAAATGGAAGGAGTATCTAACCTGGAGCCAGTTGTAGCAAGGGTTGCAGGAGATTCTGTTGCTGCTGTTACCATGATTGCGTTGATCGTGCCCAGCTGCCTGCTCTCCTGCATGGACTCTTGGCCAGACACCTTGTCTCTGGAGGTTTTCACTCACCTTTTTGGGTTGCTAACCCCCGAGGTTAGCCCAGCCTTGAGCACTGATGTGCCGTCACTGGACACTACAGTTTTATTTCTTTGTTGTCTGTCTCCAGCAGCACCAAGAGACCACCGTTCAAAGGAGGCAGGGAGGAGCTGAGTGCATGCAATAATACGCCATCCACAAGCCTGGGACCCTGAGGGTAGTGGATGGAGAGGCAGCATTGCCACCGTTATCTTAAAGCTGAAGGAGAAGTTTGTGATTTGCCCCACAGGTCTATGACAGAGCTAAGATCTCCCAAATTCCACAGGGCTGTGATGCTTCTTAATCTGAAGGTCTTGGGTTGGCTATTTTTTGTTGGGGGTGGGCAGTTGTGGTGTTCGGGGTTTAGGGGGGGGCATGCTGTGTAAAGGCCCTGAGTCACACAAATAAAGACCATTGAAGTGTTTGTGTGAAAGAGGTTTGAGAAGGTGTACCAGGACATAATGACACAGTAAAAATACAAGAATGGCTATCTCAGGGTGGATCAAAGATCTAGAATCTTGTCCTAAGGAAGGAATGCTTAAAAAACATATATTCTCCCCAAAATGGAGTGCCGTCTTTTCAGAGGACACCAACTGTTGTACAAAGCAACACCAACTCTCTTACTGCTACCAATCGAGTGCATTCCCTAAATGATGCTGTTAAGAGCAGACAGGGCTGGCATTCAGCTCACCTTCTAATGCAGCTGCTTCTGGGGTGGAACCTGAAGCCCTGTTCGCTTCTGCAGTGCAGCAGCATGTCTGCGTGGCAGAGAGAGAGAGGAATGAAGATTCCTGAAGAGGTGCAATTCAGTGCAGAGGATGTCTGCACTGCAGCAAGGAGTGGTCTGGAGACCCCTTCTTTATTTCATGCTGTCATAGTACAGTTTAGCTTTCAGAAGGGGGCACCACTGGATCCAACCCAGCAGCTGGACAAGACTGGGTGTGGGTGAGGAGCACCACGCACGCCCAGTACACTAGCAGCTCTCCCTCAGTAAAACACCTGGATGCTCTGAGGTGACTACCACCAGCCTCAGAAGGTTACTAAAGGAGTCCCAGCTGCTGTTCCCAGGAGACAAGGACACAAACAAGCCGTAGGTTTCTTCCTACAACCCATCTTTTTTACTGCTGCTGCCTGTCCTCCTAAGAGGTAGGACAGTGGAAGTTGTCAGCTGCTATGGCAACCCTGCCTTGTCTGGCAAGGAGCGAGGAAGGATCAGAGTGGGGGCGGGGATGGGAAAGGGTGTGGGGATAGAAGATCTCCACGGCCTGGTTCAGGGTAATCAATATGCAGCTGTCATTAGCCTTCACCATCCTTCATCACTGCAGTGCAATTGGAGGAGGAGAGTGCTGTGGAGTGGACAGGCATAAGGAGAGGAAAGTTGGGTTCCTGCACATCGATGGGCTGGCCATAAACTCCACATGCACGGGCTTCATCTCCTGCTGCACTTTGGCCATATCGCTTGCAGTGTGTGCCGCACAGCACCCCCTTCCCATGGCTCACACCTCCACCTTGCCTCTCTCAGCCCGCCGGGTGACACACTGCTGTTGCCCACCTACATATGTTCCCCACGAGTGTCATTTCACTGCTTCTCCTTGACATCCACAAAGACACATCTTTGCCCCCACCTGCGGGCAGGTTTGCGATGCACCGACCAGCCCTGCAGGTGCAGAGCTGTGGAGGTCTGGTCCCTTATCCTGATGTAAACCCCACCCTGTGCCTGTGATCTGAGACCCCCAGACACACACATCCCCCCCCTTGCATGCACAAGGAAAGCACAGCCCCCCCCCGCCTCCACACACACACTCCCAGGCTTGGCCTCTGCCACGAATGCACACACTGCCACAGCCAACTTTCCTCCTCCCCTCCCAAGCAAATTTGCTCAAAGCATCTGAGTTCCCCAGCACACACACACCCTCCCCNAAAACACATGCATACAGATCGAGAGCGACGGTGGAGCCCTCAGTGAGCCGCTGGAGCAGAACAGATGGCTTAGCAACCAAAAAAACAGTCATTCGCTCCACAAGTTTCTTCCTCAATGTTCTGTTTGTTTTCAGAACACGTTTGTTACCAGAATAAAATCCAGATAAGATGGGCTGATATAAACACCCCAGCCTCGATCCCACGAGGTGTGAAGTCCCACCTGCTTTTTGCACCCTTTTTTTCACAGATCCCAACTAACTCTTCCCTGAGGCATCCCCCCGCCCTTTCCCACTTGCAAATCCCACCCCCACCCCCACCCCCCAGCCTTGGCATACAGATTAACTTCATCTTCCTTGGGAGACAGGACTCCCACAACTTGTCTCCTTCTTGTCCTCATCTGGCAGGCGTCCTCCATACTTTGCAATGCTCATTTTTCTGTTTCAGGTGTGGACCTGGCCCAAAAGAGCACTTTGTCTCTTATCTCGTGCCGGAGTCACCTTCCTGAAAAGCGTCTGCTGAAGGTTTGAGGAAACTGCGTGGTGGATGGGGAAACTGCCAGATCTTGGCAGTGGACACAGTACCCATCAGGTAGCACATGCTGCTAAAAGGAAGGGTTGAGGGTATGTTGCAGCTTCTTCTCCCCTACAGTCAATTCCTGACTGGGATTTGGGATACCAGATAAAGGGTGATGCACATGAGTGAGGGGAAACTCTGTCTTTCGCAGGCAGGAAGGAAGCTGTCATAACCCTTTGATGCCTTGCATCACAGCCAAGTGGGAGCTATCTCTATTCCCGAACACAAAGGTTGATTACCAGGGCTGTATTTATCCAGGACCTGTGGCAAGGGAAGGGAGAGTCTTAAACCCTGCCCTGCCACAGCTCTCTGCCCGCTGTGGGGGCTGGGATTCCCTATACCTGCCATACATCAGCAACTGAGCTGTCCTGTCCATCACCAGAGGCTTCTTGCTCATGCTGAGCTGCAGCAGAAGGCAGGTCTTTGACTCCCTCTAGTGATGTATCTGGAATAGGGCCTCATAGACCCACCCCCCAAAACCTCACCAAAAGCCAGTGCTGGGCACTCAAGATCCAGGGTCCAAACTCCCCTGCCAGCTCAAACCAGTCTGTTTATACAAGCAAGCCAATTAACGGCTCTCATGTTCATCCCCACATGGACACCTAATGATGATGCTCCTGGGAGAGCTCACCAGGTGCCTGGGATGGGAGCGGGGGAAGCCCCAGGAAGGCAAACAGCTGGCTCTCGTGCAGTAGGAGGAGAGGGGAGCTGCGTTTGGCTGGGGTCACTCTATGCCTTCTGGACAAATTGTCTCAAACCTTCCCTCCTCCCCTTAAACGGGAATCTCTGCCCTTGCAATGTTCTCGCTGTGAGGGAACTGCACATCTCTGTTTCATCGCTGAGGATGGGCCCCGAGTCCCAGAGTGCAGCCAATTAAGAGCCATGCCGTGCACATGCTGCCTTTGTATTTCTAGCAGCGGCTGAGGTAGTGCCCTCCCTGCACGCCATCCCTGCCTGCTCCCCTCCCCGGCAAGAAAAGAAAACATAAAATGCTTCTGTGAGATGAAAAAGAATTTTTGAAAAGAAAGGCTAGATGAAGAGGTAATTGACAAACACAGTCGGTGTGTGGAGAGGCAGGGAGAGAGGTGGGGAGTTGATGGGTGTGGAGAGGCAAAGGGTTGTGTCAATATTTCATGAGGAGGAAGTGCTCCTGTGCTCTGGAGGCTGGTGTCCTCAGCCAGGGATGATCAGGGCAGCGGGGGGG
>VYZW01041467.1:0-185709 GCA_013401315.1 Balaeniceps rex | reverse complement strand
ATGGCGGCTGGGGGGGGGGGTGTCAGAGCACAGCTTGCTTCATGTCAAAACCATGGTCCAGACAGGCAGAGAGTGTGATGAGATGGGGATCTGGGCAAAGGAGGGATGGAAAGGTTGAGAAGAGAAACTGGTCCTTTCTGGGAGATGGATGGGGGCTAAAGAGCACAAAGGACACAAGGCAGGGTCTCTTAACCCTAAAGAAAAGTTGTGCTCCCACATAATTATGTTAAGTCATGCTTAGCTCTGACTAAGCCATCTTTGTTGTACTTAGGGGACCATACTTACAATCCCACTTGCACTAAATGAAGTCATCCATGGTATGTCCAGCTTAAAGGACAGAACGTTTTAGTATGAAGGCAGGGACAGGGCCCCTCCTGTCTGCAAACGTGCTGTATGTGTTTGTGCGTTACCAGCCTCTGCCGAAGGCTCGAGGTTGTCTCCTCTGTGAGACTCGGTTGTGCTTCTGCAAAGGCTACATCTAGACTGGGCTGCACAGACAGGCTGCAGCATACCTTGGTATTCTCATCCTACATCGGTGAAGCCAGGGAGACTGTAGCACGACACTATGTTATTGAAGGTGTTGTTTTTCAAATAATGCATAACAGATGTCCTTTTCTTTTGAGGTCACTTGAAAGACGTGTAGATGTGGCACTTAGGGGCATGGTTTAGTGGGACTTGGCAGTGTTAGGTTTACGGCTGGACTTGACGATCTTAAAGGTCTTTTCCAACCTAAATGATTCTATGATTCTATGCCACGGCTCCCTGCCCACCTGCGTCCCTGCCCTGCCACATCAGGCAAGCACAGGTGATGTGGTCTCACCGCAGGTGGGCTCAGCACAGGACAGGGGTACATAGCAGAGCAGTGACCATAGCTAAGAAGTGTTCTGGAGTGCTGAAGCTCAAATGTAGCCTAAAAGAACTTTTTCTTTGTCCCCAAGGGCCCATCCAGGGGAGGAGGGCATGAGCGTCAGCCTTGCCACCACCGTGAAATTGTGAGCAGTTGTGTTACGCAGCACAGCAACAACTGTGAAATCCCAAGGGGAGTCACAGATTTGTTATACTGTAATGTATCTGGGTCAAAACAGGGCAGGCAAGGGGAAGCGACAGGAGAAACAGAGCTGAAATCCTTCCTCCCGGACTGCCTCCCCAGTGAGCAAGAACAAGCACCCACAATGTCAAGCAGACTGTTGTCAGGACCTGCTGCTCGAGCTGTCTGGCTTTTGCCAAAGGTGGGGAGAGACGTTGCCCGTGCCCAAGCACTTGCTGAATAGACGGGGTCCCTGCGGGCTGCCCCTGCACCAGGCACTGTGGTACCTCTGCCTGTCTCCTCCTTTGGGTTGCAGGAGCCTTCAGAGGTCTGCAGCTGAGGCCGGGGCAGGCAGGGAGGGGCCACAGCCCAGGAAGCCTGGTGCAGGTTCTGTGCAAGCCCTGCCATGCCCTGTCAGGGCAGGGCAGCCAGAGATCATTGAATTGCACAGCAACAGATAGGCTTGGCCCATGTGCCAAGAACCGGAGAGGAGGGGAAGAAAGACAGCCCCACTTCACGTGTAGGGCACTGCTTCCCTCCCTCCACCTCCCACGCTTTTAGCTGACATGCTTTGAGATCTCCTTTCCTCCTTCCCCTCCAGTTCCAGCATCCCTTCTGGATGGAGATTCCAGGAGATGATTGTCTCCTCCATCTGTTTTTCTCAGCTTCTTCTTTCTCCCAAATCACTGACAAGGGGCTGTTTCTCCATATTGGATAACCCTTTCCCAAAAAATGGTACTGGCCATGCATTATTGCGTCTATGGTCCCCAGACACTAACCACAATGTCATCCTGTTGCTGAGTATCCTCACCAGCTGCCAGACTGAAAGACCAGGGAGAAGCGGGAGCTCCCTCGCAAAGTTAGTGGGTGCCTAAGATACCTGGAAACGGTCCTGATGCTTTCATGTCTGGTCCCATGCACAACCCGCCATATGCCCCTCTCATCAGGTGACAACCAGAATTTCCCTTGCCTCCTACTTACACTGGGAGTTCTCCCTCCCGCCTCCCAGCCCTGCTCCCTTCCTCCGGTAGAGCACGGTCATCTCCCTCCTCCATCATTGTGGAAGATGCCAGCAGGCTGTGAGAGCGGGTTTCGGGGAAGAAGGCTGCATTTCCTGGCAAAGTCAGTCAAGGTTTGGCACAGCAGATCAACCCTTGGGTCTTCCCTGTGTTTCACCCACCCTTACTCTCACACCCCTTCTCCTAAGAGGCTTCCCCACAGACATCACCTGACGTGGTATACAGCTGGTATTTCTATCGCCATGGGGCCACCTTCATTTTTGTTGCTTTTTCCGCCTCGATGCCCCCATAAACAAAAATTTATGATCACAGAGGGCCATTATGGATAAATGATCTCCTGACAGCTCTATTTACCAGGGGATGGGGAGGAAGCAGGAGCCTGCGTGTGTGGCAGTGGGGGAGGCTAGAGCTGTGCTCCAGCTGACAGTGGCATTCATCCACAGAACAGTGCAGGACCTAATTAACGTGCAGCGATGCTGCCCGTGGCAGGTAGTGCTATGGCAGGACACCAGCAGGGAGGCAAACAGACCGGGAAGGAAAAGAGGAGAGGGTAGAGAGACAAGTGGAAGAAGAGGGAGGGCAGGAGAGGTGGGGAGAGGGGAAGGAAGGCAGGGCGACCAGGGCAGCCCACTGCTTCTCTATCACCCTACGGGGTCTGCTTCCCCGTGGCTTCCCTAACAAATTCCTAATTGCAGTGACTTTTTGTTTTTCACCCGGCTGGTGTGAAGTGACAGCCCGTTTTGTAATGTTAATAATGTCTTCAAAGCCCAGAGCAGCAGCCAGACCCCATGAGGAGCGGTGAGAGATGCAGGGGCGTGGGGCGAGGAGAGGAGTGGAGCACACAAGGATTTTTCACTCTTTCAGATTAATTCAGGAATCGGGCTTTTGGTTGACACAGAGTAAACAACCCCACTCCGAGTGTGGGGAGCCAGGCCTTGGCATCCATGGGTACACACCTGGCTGAAGGCGAGAGGATAGGGACGAGGAGCCTGGAAGAGGAATGGAGCCATGTGCACCGGCACGCGTAGGTGACAGGAGGTTTTGATGTGAGAAGGCCAAATCAGCCCATTTCATATAGTCAAGTGGGTGATAAAAACCATGATGTGGCAGGGAGAGTCTCAATGTCATACAACAGAAAACAAGCTGTACTTACAGTGACGGGATGAGAGGTGTGGGAAAGACACTTTGTGATGTGCCTGTGCATGCTTGTTCACTGTCTGCACACTGCTTTGTGCCCACGTGCCACGTGCACCTACACATACGGACCTCTGATTGCCCACGTGTGTGTGTCTATGTCCACCCACCCCATGTGCCCAGTCACTCAGTGTGAGCCTGTGGACGTCCAAGTGGCAGCTTGGGTTTGTGCCTGCAAGGTGCGAGCCCAGGCTGCCATTGCACAGTTGTGCAGCTAAGTGTGTGTGTGTGTGTGTCTGTGTCTGTGCACGCACGCGTGCGTGCAAATATATGCTGCTTCCCTTCTGTACCAGCTGAGTGCCCAAGGAGCTGCAGGGCATATGATGCCTGGACAGCAGCTCTGTGCTCATGGATGCTGTGAATGATACAGGCTAGCTGTGGCAGGTCTCAGCAGCTCAGAAGGCGGCTCTTAACTCGCACAGACAGCCGGTGCTGGGGGCAGCTGGCAAGGGGCTGGAAGCCAATCCATTGTGACAGCTGCTCTGCCAGGGGTGGTTGGGGGCTTCTCTCTTCTTGTTTTCACCACAAACTGGTTACCTAGTGTAAGGCTAACAGGGCCGCTGCTAAATCCGACAGAAATGGGATCTAAGGGGACAGGCACAGAGTGCATCAAGCAGAGGAGCGTCAGGAAAGCAAAGCACTCGAGAGCTGCACGCTTCTTGGTTCATGCGCTACTGATACACACTCCTCTTCTCTCATGCTTCCTTCTTTTCTCAGGGCCCCTCTTCCCTTCTGTCTTCCATTGCTCCTCCTCTTCCTCCCCACCTCCACCACATCCTTCTTGCCTTTGCCCAAGTACCTTCCCTCCATGAGCACCCAGTCAGGATACTGTGAAAGCTGGAGTTCCAGTGTGGCTGGGACTGGCCCTTTGGATATCTTTTGGCAAAGAAATCTGAGAGGGGACTACAGTCATCCCTGACTGTTGCCACACTTTCTTCAGCATCCCTGGTATCAGCCACTCTGGGAGCCCTAGAGCCAGACAGGTTGCCAGCTATCACAGAAAACTTCTTGGTTTCTGCTTCCCAACAGGCTCCTGACAGCACCGGTGAGCCTCATGCTATGAATAAGGGAGAAAACAGTGGTAGCTCTGAGCCTGTTGAGGAGATCCAAAGGGGCTGTGATGCCTCAGCATAAAGCTCATCCTTGTGGATAGGTACAGGTAACGAGGAGGAGGGCTTGAGAATAAGCACAGAAAACCTCATGCTCGGATTACTCTTGAAAACCATCCTGAGTCTGCTCTGAGTCTTTCTAGCCCCCTCATGCCCCACGCTGATCCCTTCCCCGCAGCCTCCTTCTTTTCCTTCAGTCCACTGCAGGAATGCTGGTCCTTTCTCTGGTCTCACAAACCAGTTGGAGGAGCCAGTGAGGACCCAATTTTCTAGCTCCACAAATATTGGGAAAGAAAGAAAAAGAGCACAATGCGTGACTTGGCAGAGGAAGCAGCTTTGTCGCACATCACCCCATAAATCTCATGCCTGACGGAGTTTCTAATGTTGGAGTCACTTAAAACCACAGCATCATATTGGGTTAAATTGATGAATGGCACCGAGAGAGGGGACAGCCTAAAGCGCTGAACGGGGACTCTGCTGATGGCAGGCTCCCAGTCTCGTTCACATTCTGCTCCCTTTCTCCACTAATGGAGCCTCATCTCTTTAATCAGAAAGTAAGTGCTCTCCAGGTTACTGCCTGAAACGTTCAGAGATGCTCTTTAGGGAGACCCGGAAACAGCAACGCTCGGCTTGGAAACTCTTCAATCAGGACAGGACAAAAGAAGGGAAAGGACAAGGAGGTTCAGAGTGTTCATACGTGAAGGGTTGTGCCTCCTCAGTTGTCAGTGGCGCCAGCAACAGCCTACCAAGTTGTTGGACAAGCCTGATGCCAAGCTGGACTTGGCCAGAAGAGTAATGAGTATAGCAGTTCTCAGAAAAGGCCACCTCTAAAATGAATGAAGAGAAGTCCAGGGCAATAACCTCCTCTCCTCCAGGAGAGAGGAGGAGACTCCTGGGGCGCATAGTGGAGACCGTGGGAGATCATCCCAAGGAAGGGCTCTGACCTCACTGCAGCCAGCACTGGAGGTCGCATCGCTGGGATCGGCTAACCCTTTCCCAGAGCCTTTCTTTGACCCCCCTGGTTTCATCCCTTCTCAGCCTAGTTTGCTGGTGTAAAGGAGAAAGGGTTTCTGAAGGTATCTGCCTGGTTTGGTGTTATTTCCTATCCTGTGGTGATCTAAGTTCAAAACAATGGCAGAACATCCCGTGAAAATCCATTTTTTACTTCCTTTCTGGGATCAGACTCTTTGGCATTCAGACTCTACCCTGTTACCTGTGTCTGCACAGCGCCAAGCATGAAAACTGTTGCCTCGCCCCCGCTGTTACTTTGACCCTCTCTCTTCCACTCCTCTCCCCTGCCCCATCCTCCTTTCCTTGCAGTCCCAGAACCCTGTCCCCTGCTTCGCCACTGCTCCTCCACTGCCTTCCCCCTTTACCTTCCATTCCCAACCTTCTCAGATTCCCCTGCCAGGCACTGTATTTTTTCCCAGTTTGTTCCCACTGCATTTTTTCCTGTTGATGACCCCCAGGGAAATCCCCTTCTGTTCTTCACATCATTTTTCCTGCAGGTGCAGGACTCATTAAGTACCAAGTTTACTCATTAAGTGTAAAGTTTTCTTCCTCACCTCTTCTGCGCATGTGTTGGTTGGGGACACCAGTCCTTGGGGACACCCCAGCCATGGGGTGAGTATAGCCACCCCTGCAGACCTCAGCCCAGGCATCCAGGAAGAACACAGGGATCACAGCCAGGCCAAGCTTTGATTTAGGACCGAGCCAAAATAAATCCACCCAAGAACTGCTGGAAAAGCTGCATGCCTAGTTTAGATAACTATGTCCTGCGTGGCTGAACACACCTTTGGCATTGCTGTACTCCTGCAGTGAGTGGGTGCAAGTTCCCTTGTGTAAGAGTAGCCTTGGAGTGTGGGAGCACAGGGAGTCTAGAGGTTTAGGAACCCTGCTTGACACTTGCATGCCTTTTGAGTTAATGGTGGTTCACCAGGTTTGGTGTGTGCAGACGGGATCACTCATCTCCCCCTCAGCCTCCAATGCCCCAGTATGTGTGACACAGTCACCTACTCTGCAGTTTGCATCACGATAACACTCTCTGTATCCTTGGCATTTTTCAAGTATACCCTTCTCTCAAGTATCAGGGAGTTGGGGTAAGGATGCAGGGTGACAGGTGAACTCTGCATGTGGAATAGCAGGAATTTCACATTACTACCATGCAAAATCTTTGGAAACAAGGCGATCATGGAGAAGTCTGTAAATCAAATGTCCCCTTCAGAGTTACAGAGGTGTTTTGGCTGAGGCTTTCAAAAGAAGCCCGCTGTGATTTAGGTAACCAGCTCCCAACATGGCCACCAGTCCTCTCTCCTTTAACTTCCAGCCTCTGACTCAGCCTTGTCCTGTGCAACAGAAGCTCTGGGTGACCATTCCTGCTCCCTCTTTTGCTCTCTGGGGACAACACAAAGTCAGAGTTCAGCATCTTTACCACGTAGCTCCCACAATCGCTGCCGTCCACCATCACCGGGATGCAAACACGAGGGTGGCAGGGAGACTCCTAATGTGTTGGGGGGGAAGCACTGGAACATAACTTGCACTGCAGGTGCTTCAAGGGAGGTCTGCTGAAATAAAGACAACAGGGAACATTTAAGTCTCCTAGAGAGCTCACAGTAAATAGGCTAAATAGAGCAAGGAGGTGTGCTGGATACCGAAAGGCAGAGGGAGGAGGGCTGGAGCAGGGAGGGAGGTGGAAGGGGTGCCTGGGGAGGGCACCTTCCCTGCTTGGCTGCTGGCAGGCACGGCAATGTCAGCCCTCCTATGAAGGGACCTGACAACAGGATAATTTCAGCTGTGGCATTTTCTAAACGCTGGCTGTGCTGATGAGCAGGGCTGCTGCGATGAGCTTACCCTCTGGAGAGAGTGCACGTGGGGCCAGATGGGGGAAAGGGAGGGAGGGAGAACCACGGTTTGGGACAAGAGCAAGAGAAAGTGACTTTGAAATGTTGCAGACTTCAACCTCCTCTGCTTGGGTGGCTGCTTTCAGGGATGGGGGAGCAGGTAGAGGCAGAGCCAGGAGGAAGACACTGCCACGCATGGTCCCTGGAGGTAATGAGATCAGCAAGTCTTATCTTCTCAGGCAAATGTCTCCCTCTCCCAGCTGGGACTGCTTCCTGAGGCAAAGGAAGCCTTTCCATCCAGGGCTAAACCATCTGTGACAAGTGTCTGCCACTATGCCTTGTTCCATCTTCTCTGAAAGCTTCCAAGCACCCCAGCTTTCCTAAGGTGTTGGTCCCCAGTGTCCTCCCTTTTGCTCTGCCTTTGCTGGATACTCCTTTACATCAGCGTGAGACCCACCTGATCCTTAATCAGAAAGAGACTCCTAGAGTCTCCTGATGCATCATTTGCCTTGCCCAGGGGCTCCTTAGGTGGCTTCGGCTTCCTGAGGTGCAGAGAGCAGAGTGGGAGCACTGTCTCAGTGTGTGCATCAGGGGGCTGCTGGAAGGGACAGGGCAGGAGCACTGGCTCGCTGCGTCTGAGTAACTGCAGGGGTAGTGTGGGAACGCTACCAGAGAGGGATGGATGGGGAGAGATGGCAAGTGGTGGGCCCCATGCAGTGGCCCCTGCTCCCCACAGCTGTCGGAGGTGCTGCCACGCTCACCCCACATGCACCGCAGCGTGTGGAAACTCTGTGTCCTTCCAAGTCAGTGCCTCCCTATCCCCTTTGGCCGTGTGTAATCGGCACCGCAGTCAGATGGCATGGCCTGATTCACTCCTCTTCATCTCAAGGCTCTGCCTGCCTGTACCGTTTGCCACTCTAAACCTGATGAAGAGAGAGGCAGGGCAGGAAGACCCCAACCCTTCCCAAAACCAAGATCATTTTCCCTGTTGACAGCAAGAACGTTTGGCTTCCACCTCCCTTCTCCTCTCTCCCCTCCTCTCTTTTGCTGCGTGCTACATTTTCTCTTCTAATGAGGGCAACACCTGCTTCCCAGCCTCGTTTGAATCCCTGAGCATCCTTCCCCAGCAAGTGCAACAGGAGCTCAGCAAAGGGATGGACAGACAGGTAGCCACCATCAAGGACGGTTCGCCTGTCCAGGTGTTGGGTGCAGAGGGTGAACCACTGCAACAGCTCTCTTGGCTATGGGTGGGAGCATGGCTGCTTGTGCAGGAGACTTGCAAAACTCTGGCCTCCGATCTCAGGGTGTTTGGGATCTAATGCTCAGGTTGTCATACTAATCCTCCAGAGGTTATTTCATAGCCTGTGCGCTTCAAGACCCCATGGGAACATAAGCCTGCCCAGCCTATTTAATCTGGGGGGCACAGATTCAGTGCACATGCCACATCTACACTTCTTAAGGCAGTCTGGGGGATCCTCTGCTCCTCCAATTACCCAGCCAGCCAGCCCGAGCAAGGGGTGCCCAATGTGTCAGCTTCTAGCTGTGTAGGACAGGCTTTTCGGGGGGAGCTGTGAACAGGGAGCTGGGGGGGGTTCACTCTGCCTGTTGGTGATCCCTAGGAGCCTGGGCTATGACTTGTTCACTGTGAGGCAAGACCAAAGGCTGAGCATTTGTGAAAGCAGCCCCAGGTACCCAAGCGCCCGTATGCAGCTTTGCTCTGAAGCAGAAATCCCCATCTTTTCTCCATGCAGACTTGGATGCGCCAGCTGCCCGGCTAAACCTGGGGACTGTGCTAATTGGGAGCACGGGGAGAAGGGTTAAGAGGTGTCAGGGAAAGATGGAGTGACTGAGAGAGCAGACGTCAGCGGCGGCATGGGGGGACGGTCAGACGGAGAGGATCGCATGGGGAGGGGAGGAATGGCAAAGAGGCTGAGGAGAAGGAGGGGCTGAGGGAAGCAGAGCATTTGGGAGAGCGGGTAAGCTTGTGTCAGAGCTGCAGGGACTCAGGGACAGTATCACAGGCAAGGCTGAAATATAAATGGAAATTCTCACTGAGCCGGATCAATGCCATATTGGTGAACGAAAAAGGGAGGCTGGAGGAGTGAAGGAAAACACCACAGCCAGGGCAGCCCATCCAGCACCTTCCCAGGCACCCTCAGCAGCGTTGTCCAGCCCCACCAGTGGAGGCTGCTGAGCAGAGGGCTAGGCAGTAGTGAACTGGAGGGGGAGAGGGGCACTAGGTCATTAGTTTGTTATTAATAAACCAATAAGGAGAATGAACAAAGACACACAGCCTTTTTTTGGCTTCTTTCTTGCCTTTCCCCCTGTCCCACCCCCTCCTTCCTCCCTGATCCCTGCCTGGATAGCTCTGGTACCCGCAGCAGACAGGCAGCCCTCCTTTCCCCATCACCCCTACCCCCCATCCTCTGCCTCCTACAGGGTCTGTTTTGTGTACTGGCATTTCTCATTAGGGCTTCAGGAATCCATCAAACACGGGGTTCTTACAGCCCGAGGTGAAAATGCACATATGTATTCCTTAACAACGTAGTTACTCCTTCCCTCGGTCTGATCCTAGAGGGGCTTGAGAGGCTTGGCCAAATTAAGTGTTCTGCTCTTGGAACAGTGGGGCAGCACCTGTCCAGCAGCTGTAAGCAGCCAGGTTAAGGTGAGAGGGAAGTCGGGGAGCAAAGGGCATGATCTCTTAAGTCGAGGGAACTGTGGTCTCCTTTGCAGGACAGGCTGGTCTCTAACTCCCCTAGCTTTTGCCCCTGTAGCTTCCTCATGGCCATGTTTCATTTAATTCTATTTTCTGCTTGGCCACAGCTCTGCACACCTACCAGCCCAAGTCCCACAGTCACCTCTAGCCCCTGTCAGATCTGCCTTCATCTACCTCCTTTAGCCATGCTGCCTTCTCCTCCCAAATCCTTCTTTCACTTTATCTGACACCTTTCTTCTTCTCCTACCTCTCTATACACTGCATTTCATGACACTGGACAGGAGCCTTAGAAAAGTCAAGGTGAAACAGTGCGAATTAGCCCCAAGGTCTGCCCTTTCCTACCATCTGTTTTTACCCACTGCTCATTCCCCTGTGTCCCAGGAAGAAAGCTTCATCCAGAGCATAGGGGAATGTCTTCTCAGACAGAAATATAAGTTCTGAGAGATTAAGTGTTGCCATGCCGTTGGGGCCTGCAGGTTGGAGACTCCAAGGACTGAGCTGCTGAGAACAAAAAGACAGATGGGTGGATCAGTGGCCCCTTTCAATCTGGATCTGCTGTGATCTCCTAATGCCACAGTCCTGACCCTTCCTGTTCACCAACAGCAAGATGGTGAACCTCTGGCTTTGAAAGTCCCAGAGCCTAAAAGCAAAAGGGGTGCCACTCTGGGAGAAACAAGAGCACTTCACTGCAGCGGATTTATTCACATTGGGAGCTTTGTGTATTTCTGGTGACTCCACGTGGGCTACGTGTATAGAGAAGCAAGCAGAAGTATTTCCATTTGATGGTGCTGAGGCTCACTGTGGTGCACCACCAAACCTAGATCCTCTGTCTGGCACTGATGCCTGACAGAAGTTCTCCCTAGGGAGCAGGGAGCATCAGAAAGTCCCTGTGTCATCACCATGACTCTGCTTTTGTGAGCACCACCATGCCATGAGGCACAGAGGGTTCTCACTGTGTGAGCACTGACTCAGCTCCTGCAAGGTAGAAGGAAGGATCATGCTACATACAGACGTTTTCTGAGAGGGAGAGAGCATGAGCTCTGTGGGAGGGTAACCCTGCCAAAGTCAGTCCTATCAACACGAACCAGACACACTTACTGTCCACATCGGAACCACTCACGCAAGTGCTGCGAGGTTGCTGGTGCTCTGTGGAACAGATGTCAGCTTCGTGGGGACACCTTAGCAGGCCCATGGTCGCAGTGTTTGGATAGAGCAGGGCCTGTCCAAATGCTTGCTTTGACATGGTGTACCGGCAACACCAAAGTGGGGCTCTGTCTAAGCACATTGTGGGAACATTAATTCATGCTAGAGCCAGCAATATGGACAAACATGGCCTGCTCTGCACCTCACAATGCCGTCAAACCTCTACATGGCTCTACCAGTCTAACAACCTTCCCCCTCAACTTGAAGGTCAAAACCCAGTTTTCCCTGGGAGGCCAGAGCTCAGGAAATACATTCCACTTCGCTCACTTGGATCAAAACTGCCCGAAGAAGAGATTTCCCATTTGCCCCAAATCCGTTCAACATCTTTGTCACCCCCCGCCTCCACCCTCCCATCCTGAGAAGTGAAACAAGAACATCTCCCTTCCCTGCACAGCACCCTCCCACCCCTCACCCTGCCTGCCATCGGTCCTCATGAACATCACAGCCAGTTTCTGTGCCGCTGGAGCTGTTTGTTTCTCTCTTGATTTTTCACAAGTGATTATCGAAGTCAGAATTTGTCACCCACAGAATGAAAGGAAAATGAACCTTCAATCACAGATGCAGATCTACCTGCTGAGAAAGAAGAGGGGGGGCAGGCAAGAGAGAGATGGGCAAGGGAAGGGAAAAGCAAGGAGAAGAAGGGCATGTGAAACAGAGGGAAGAAACTATGAACAACGTGAGAAAGAATGAAGATGGGAAACTCAGAGAGAAGGTGGGGGGAGGAGGGCAGAGAGTGAAAAGGCTGAGGTGGGGAGACTGAGTGAGGCAGAGCAACTAAACACAAGAGGGTAAAAGATAACATGAAAAAATTGAGGGGCAGGGTAGGAGAGATCACTATATCTGGAGATGGAGCAGCAAGATTTCGTTGTTCTTCTTTCCATCCCATCTCCCACCTCATCCAAACCCGCTACCCTCATCTCTTCTGACTCCCAGCAGGACTGGTCCCTCTTTGGTGCTGTAAGGTGATTCTGCCTGCCCTTGAGCCTGTGCAGGGGCAAGGTAACCACTGCGGTCTGGCTCTTCAGCAATGCCTTGTCCCTGTCACTGCCCTAAAGCATACCCCCACACACTCACTCGCACACAGCTATTCGTGTCTCTTAGATGGGAAGATGGTTATCACACATCCTCTTAGTCATCACTTAGCAAAGCTAAACGCATTTAGTGCTTAATCTTTCCTCATCAGTCAGGCCTTCCTTTGCCCCTCTATCTGCTGCTCTGCCCTGAATCTTCTCCATTTTCTCTCCATCTCAGTTAATAAGCTGCCCAGCCAAGCAGAGCCCTCCGGAGAGGGGCCAGCAGCTCCCTGTTCCACGAGTTGATGCTTCTTTAAGGACAACCGTTTCCCTCTCTACCCACTCCCTACTCCACTCCATCTCCTCCAAATAGCAGCTATGGATATTGTTTTGTAATCTCCTCTACCCTTCCCTTCTTTACCACCTTTTCCAAGCCTAGCAATTTGCTTCCAGGTCTCTCAATGGCTATTCTCCTTTAAAGAACCAGTTACTGGTGTCAGATGAAGGGGGGGCAATTTTGAGTTCTCGAGAATTATGTATAAACGTATATGTGCTTCTCTAAAATAAAAGGAAAGTTGCGGCTGAGAAAAGCTTGACAATAAGAAGCCCATATACAAACAAAGCTCAAAGACAGAAACCACCAAGTATTCCAATTATGATTTAAAATTCATTATGATAAGCATATCTTAGTTTCATGAACTCAAAGACCTTCCATTATACCACAGTATTTGTGGTGTCACATGCTTCACAAGATGTTTATCTGTCTATGCCTTCCAGTAGCTTTCAGAAATCTGGTTTTTTAGAGCAGTGCTACCAAATGCCTTCCGCGGTCCAGGTTGCAGCCCTGATGTACCAAAGCCCAGCAGCGCCTTCCATGTTGATTGACTGGCCACGTACCCACAGCACAATCAGATTTTGCCTTCTTGCAACCTGTATGTGCCTAAAGCAACCTGACAGATAGGGGCAGCAGGGTGAGACAGCCCACTATACACCTTGCCTCAAAAGCTGTAATGGGACCAGGGTTTGTCAGGTATCCCAGAGAAATCATAGTGAGAGCCGTGGAAAGAATCTACTCATTCATTGTGCTGCATTAGCAATATAACAATCACTTCAAAGAGCTCCAGGGCACAAGCACAGAGAGATGCTGGACTGTACAGTCACATACACATCCCCACCAGGAAGGCAGGGGGGAATCCAGGACAGGGCTGTGCGTGTCTGACAGGGATGAATAAAAAAGATGCTGCAGGTTTAATGATTTCTAGGGAGCCTGCATTTGCTAGTGGATAAGGATGAAGGATCTGACTGGATTTTGAATAAGTTCTGCTACAAACTGGTCGAATGTCCTTTAATCAGGTGGATTTAGCTGCTGCCTTTCGTTAAGATGGTTCTGGGACACAATTAACCTCCTGTATGCAGCATTAGTGGTCATCACCTACACATAGGCATACACCACTTCCCGAAACAAAGGGATATGTGAGAGAAGAGCTGTGTTTGAGAGGGCTAAAGAAAGCAGTGCAGTCTGATAAAAGGATGAGATAGCAGACAGGAAGTAAAAAACCACTAAGAATAGCCTGAAGAAAGGGCTTGGGGCAGCAAAGAAACTGCCTCATGGTTTTTCACTTATCAAAGCAGCGCTTTATTCTTCCTTGGGAAACAGAGGGTGTCCCCAGAGATCTTCCTAGATCAATCATTAATTTGTCTCCTTAAAGGAAAACAATATACACGAGCTTGAACTTCACCCAGCAACTTGAATCAAAAAGATGCAACACATTCTCTGGGCATAAGTCTAGAGCAGGGATCCTGCAATGTACATCTTCTCACCCCACAGTATTAGGTTCCCATTAGGTTCACCTCTTCTCAGCACTTGGCTAGCCCCAAGTGAGTGGCCTGGGGGGGGCTCTACTCTTTCTTTCTCCCTGGCAGCAGTGTGTGTGCGCACAACAGGTCAGCAGTAGCCAGGGAGCAGAAATAGAGCTGCCTATGTATCCATCCCTGGTTTTGGATGAGCAGAGGAAGGAGAGAAAAGGAGATGACAGTAATATTTGGAGAGGAAGGGAAGGAACTCACCTGGACGCTTGCTGTTTCTCTGTACACTGACTTTCCCATCTTCTACATCCTGCTCCACTGCAGCCAGAGGGATGTTTTCCCTGTTGACTTCAGAGGCAGCAGGAGCCAGCCACTAATTAGGATCCAGTATGACAAAGCACAGAGTACCCTGACACTGCTAGACCACAGGCACCTAGAGGCAAAGGAGACAGCGCCTGCCCAAGCATCAGTTTCATTAAGATGAAGAACATCAAACAGCTTTCCCTGAACTGACATCCGTCTGTCAAAGGAGCCTGCAAAGAAAGGCAGAGCTGACAGGGGCCCTAAGGATACTCTCATTAGGATGGTTTTAGAGGGGCCTCTTGATGAGATAGCTGTGGGGACTATCTTCTCCCTCCCATCAGGAATGGCTCGTGTCAGTTTGTTGTCTCCGTTCCGAGAGGCTGATGGGGATGGACAGGTAATACTGATGGAGGTCACAGGCATGGGAGTGTGACCAAGGAGGAGGCACTGGACTGAGGGAGAAGTAGTGGAGCAGGGCACCACAGAGCAAGTGGACAGAGGGAACATTCAAGGCACACCTCGCTTTTTGGCTCCGAGGAGAGGGAGCTGCTATGAAGGGCAGACTACTAGAGCAAGCACCCCGGGCAGTGCTGGGCTGCCCAAGGGGAGCCTGGTGAGTGTGAGAATAGCAACTCACCTCCTTGTGCACACGTGCACACTATGCAGAATTGAATACAGATGGCTATCCTGCTTTTTGTTCATAGGATTTGGGCATAGCTTTCACTCCAGACACATCTACACATCCCTAGAGGCTCATCAAGGTCTCAACTCAGCTGAATTAACCCACAGCCTGGCCTGACAGGTAGGGATATGCTTCCTCTCTCGTGGGAGCAGTGATGAGGAAAGACTCCTTCACTCCACAGACAACAGCAGCATGCATGTTTGGATGGAAGAGGTATAACCCCAGGGATGTACGGCTCTCTGGGTCTGAGCTACAGCCACATGGCTCTAACATAGACCAATGATTTCTGGAAGGCTTGCAATCAGGCATTTATCCAGCACTGTAACTCTCTCCTGAGGCACTCCTGCTGGTAAGTGCATTCAGACACTTGCCCTGCAGTACAATGAGAAGGCACGGGCTCAAATTCCCCAGCCAGCTCTGATTCAGTAATCACAAGTGTTCATTAGTGCCTGCAGGGACATCCTACTTATTAGGAGTGGTCAGCTGGGCATTACACTGTGCTTAAGTGGTTCACCAGTCTTTAGCCTCTAGAACTGACCTTGCAATTGACTGCTACACAAGTTGGTAACATTATTCAGTGTCTCCAGAGACTCACATGGGTGATATCATTGCCTTTTGTTAAAATTTGCTACTCAGTCTCTTGATGTAGAATGAAAGCATGACGTTTTCATTTCCTTAGAAAGCTCATGCTGATGGTCTGTCTTCACGGTCATCCTTAGGGCTGCCACACATGATCTCATTGTTTTGTCTAAAGCAAGGGTGGGAGACCTAAACCCCATGGGCTGGATATAGCCTGCAAGAGCTCATGGGCCTGGGACATATCACAGACATTTGGCATGCTCAAAAGACCTGCACCTGGGCAACACAAGAGATGCCCCTGGCACAGGCCACGGTCTCTGCATATGTCATAACAACCTCAAATCAAAGATACAGCTCACAAATCATATTCCCAACCAGCACTGAATGCCACATGGTGTTCTCTCACTTTGTGTTATTGCTGTGCAGCGCTAAGGTGTGTGTGAATCTGTGACCAGCTAAAAGGTGTTGGAAAGACCTGCTCTCTCCCCAGGAAAGAACAGGCTCATCAGCCCTGCACCAGCACTTTGCAGTGATGACATCACCCAGGCTTTGAAGAGCTGTGCCGGATGATGTCACATGGTACCTCTGAAAATCTGCAGTGCTGATGCCGTCCCTAGTTTTAAGGGTTAGCACAAATGGTGTCAGTCAAGGAGTGAGTCAGAGGCCCAAACACTGGTGTTCAGTGCAAGGTCACCCACCTGTCTTCAGCTTCTCTTCCAGAATATCTCCCACAGGTCCTGTGTGGTATTTGCCAGCACTGAGCAAATGTTTTGGATAACCCAGGGCACCAAAAATGGCTCTGGAAACCAGAATCTCACCCTTTAGATCCCTGAGGACCTGCAGCAATGGTGCCATCCCCCATATCCAGAGCCTTGCTGGGATGCCTTTCTTCCCACTTTTCCTCTCTTCTGAGGACAGGCACTCAAATGTGGAGGGCTGTTCCCAGCACCTGGCTCACACTGCTGTCCCTCCAGCTGGCAGAGAGATGAGCTGCATTTCATAGTGCATGAGCGCTGCAGAAACCCTTGTTTTGCCACCACACTTATGTTTCCCTCACCCTTGCAGGACTTGGAAAGGATCCATCACTGAGCCCTGACCAAAACTAAGGGGTCTCTGAGCAACGGGTGGCAGGCGATCCTCTCTGCAGAGGCAGCAGGAGCAGGATAGCTGATGTGTTCAGGCCAAGCAGTTGCTGGGAAGGGACACGAAGTTCTCATCTCCCCAAGACCGGGAGTTTGTGGTGAGACAGGACTGGGTGCGGCCAGCTGCAGGGCCTGGCTACGCTGGGCTGGTCATTTGGCTCTGTGCAGGAGCCTCCTGCAAGCAAGAGGAAGGCTGTCTGCCTCCTGCTCTGGTTACAAACAGCACAAACACAGAGGCAGCAGAACTGGCTGCATGAGCAGGACAGCAGCTGCTGTCTGTCGGGGCCTTTGAACTAGTCCTCTTTGTCTTCCCAGCGTACAAGGAAGGGAAAAGGTTTATTCAACCAGTCTCCTTTGCTTCCATCCTCACTGCCACAGACCAGCCAGGTGGTATTTCAGGTGTGGTGGAGATGGAGGATGTCCTGGTTTCAGCTGGGACAGAGTTCATTTTCTTCCTAGTAGCTAGTATAGTGCTGTGTTTTGGATTGTGTGGTGCTTAGCTGCCAACTGGGGTCAAACCACGACAGAGGACAACACCATAACAGGGAAAGCATGTGTAAGGACAGGAGGTTGTTGCAACTCCCCAGCTCCCCCTGGCATCATTGCCTCAAGCCAGAAGGGTCGGTGCACGGCTCTTAGGACTCCCCATCCCCACCTGCAATGTGCCAACCTCCTGCAACTCTAAGCCCCTGCAGTGGCTTCCCAGGGAGAGAGGGGGTTGAGGAGGCTCCACTTCAGCTCACCCCGCTCCTTCTGCCTGGCTCTCATGCTCCCGCTCGCACGCACACTGTGCTGTCTCTGTCTCTCTCGCACAGTCTGTCTCTCACACGCACAAGCTCTAACACAAACACAAAGGCTATAGGATACATGTCTCTCACACACTGTATAGGATCCCTCTCCCTCACAGTGTCTGTTTCACATGCACTGTCTCTTTCCCTCACACTTGTGCTTGCATACACCTCTTTTTCGTCTGTCTCTTTTTTTTGTATTGGTGGGAGTTTCAGGGAACAAGGCTCTGTCTTATTCACTCTGTTCGCAGTATCTCGCTCCCTGCTAGTCTGTACCATTTGTTTTGCTATATTACTACTATTTTCTTTGCTCAGGGCTCAGTTCCCTTCCCTCAAGGAGGAGCTCAAACCCTTATGGCTTAGAAGAAACATGTCCCAGTTCCTAGGATTCACCAGTCATGCCTTCATTTGCAGGTCCATGAGGGTTTTGCTTTAGACCCTGCTCTGTTTGGCTGTATTACCTGTCAGAAAGCGATGCTTCCAGCATGCGGCAGCTTCACTTGAGTCAACCTGAACACCAGGTGAGCTTAATGTGAAAACAAGCTATTACAGTAGCAAAGATCAGCTCTGAAAGACGAAGTGTTGAACTGCAGTTCAACTACCTGGAAGAACAGCTGATCCTCTTCTTCGTTATTGCAAGTGTGGATTATCACAGTGGGTACCCGTATGCAAATGGATCATCAAACAATTCCTTCATCTTCTGCTTTCTTTTCTTCCCAGCTCACCAATCAGTGTAGGGTACGTTGTTTTTACAGCTGAGTCTTTGTGAAAATAAGAATTCATATTTTAACATCAGTGCTGTTCTAAGTGTGATGTCTGAAGACTGTAAGAGTGGCAAGGTTTGTAGAGAAGGATCAGCTATGATACAAGCAGAAAGAAATGGACAGAGTGTCAGGCACACAAGCAGGTCTGGAGGAGATAAATGCAGAAGACCCAGAGAAGAGCTTGTCCATTTTACATTTAATTTGGCTTGTCCAAAAAAAGACATTTATCTTCCTCCATAAACTTTGCCTCACCAACATTGTTGCAACTTGGCAGGAATCAGAAATGCATGGATTCCTCACAGCAGCATCACCCCCCTTAGAGGTGCATGTCTCTAAGAAGACAGAGGAATTTCTGTTCCATCCTTCCCAGTTGGCATGAACCTTCCCATGACTTCATGTAGACTTAGACCTTCCATAGTGTCATTTACTTTCCTCCAGTCCTCAGGCACTTCTCCCAGTCACCATGAGTGTTCAAAGATTATTTAGAGTGACCCTGAAATGACATCAGCCAGCTTCCTTAGCACTGCTGGGTGCATCCCATCAGGGCCCATGGACTTACATATATCCAGTTTGCTTAAGTATTCTCTGATCCTCTTCCACCAAGGTTAAGTTGCTCCATATTTTCCCCTGGTCTCTGGGGCCTAGCATTTCTGATGACCAGTCTTGCTAGTGAAGACTGATCTGAAGAAGACATTCAATACCTCAGTCTTTTCCATGTCCTGTCTCACCAGGGCACCTGCCCCATTTAGCAGTGGGTCCACATTTTTCCAAGTCTTCCTTTTGCCACTTACATACTTTTGTATTTTTGTCAGTTTTAAGGTTCTGGACAGTCATGGGGAACTCACCTGGAGGCTTACTCAGAGACACTGAGCACTGTGTCCCACAGGCAAGTAGTGCAGAGCATACCTACCATCTGCTCAAGAGAGGATGTGAAGCTGACTGCAAACAAGGTCATTAGCACATCTAGCATAGACCTACGTCTCCCAGGATCAATCCCACAAGGACTTTCCTGTCTCAAGACCTATCTTGGTTCAGAAGGGGCTTTAGGTCATGAAGCCATATGTTGAAGCTTCTTCCTCATCTATTTTAACCAATAAAATCCTGATTTCTTCTATCTTATCACTCCCCACACACGCTCCTGTGTCAGCAATTGCTGACATCAGCATTCTCATGATGAGGCAAATTTTGCTGCTAGGAGGATTCCACTGCCCTGGTACCATGGCTCTCCCCCTCTCATGTCATCTGATGTGCCTGGCCTTGGTCACAACACCTGCCAAGGTGCTGACCAGGGTAATTTTGAAGATTCTGGTGCCCAAGGCAAGCATGTCTCCAGGGCTGTCCTGACTTACATGGTTTTATTTGAAGAGAAGCCCAAGCTAAATGTAGTTCTTTCTCCTGTTCATTTGTGTGATTGCTGCTGTGTACGTTTAAGCTTTTTTCTACCTAAGCATCTCACTTGCCCTTTCAGTCCATGCCAAATAGTTACAAGGACTGAATTTTATGTAAGTGCTTGCTGTGTGCTGGGAGAACTGTCAACAGCAGCTGCAGAAACTCTGTTCTGAAACCATGAGTCTCACTGCTGCGATGTTGGGAAGCTTCAGATGCAGCTGTTTTCCCATCAGGTCTGTCAGATGATCTGATGGGGCTAAGACTTATCTGGCATTTCAGACCACTGCAGCAGCCTTGCTGGTAGACCTTGGCTCAAGGCTGACAGAGGTTGAATAAGGTGTGCAAAAATGCAGAAGAATGGATGTACTGGATCAGCACGAACGTCCGTCTGTCCCAGGGTTCTGTCTCTGACGATGTCCAGGGCTGGCTGGGCAAGAAGAGGGTGTGAACCTTCCCCGTTTTCTTTTCTCTGATACTGGCCATCAGCAGCTTAAAGACTTCCAGAGGTTTGGTTTAAACACTTTGGAAAGGAGTTTCACAAGTTATTTCTGTACATATATATGATGTTTCCTTGGATTTTCTCTTAAACCTGATGCCTGATCATTTCAAGGATACTTGATGTTCTCACATTGCAAGGAATAGTCAATATTTTTACCCTGCTTGCCTTCTTCAGACCGTTTGTGATTTTAGGATCCTCAGTGGAGAAGATGAAGACAGCTTTGATTCATGCTGATATGGCAATTTTTCTGCTGCTGTTCCACAAAATATTTCCTTAATTTGGAAGAAAGGTCATGTTCCCTGAGCAGATAAACTTGCCCCATCTGCCTGGTGGTCACCTGGTGATGATCATACAGAGAGCAGAAAACACGTGCCTTCTTCCACTGGGCCTTTTTCTTGCCTGAGACTTTAGCAGTGGAGGAGTAGCTATGAGGGCTGCCCCATCTGGAGGATGAGAAACCCTGATGTTATGGCTTTCTGCAGGGAATGTTTCTGGCAAGAGCCTCCTGGATGTGCACTGTCCAAGGAACTTCGGTGCAGATCCAAGGAATCTCTTCTGTCCAGATTGTTCCAGGTGGTGGCAGCAGAAGCTGGGAGGAGCTGACCCATAAGGGGAATCCTTTCCTGCCTGCCAACCCCCTTCATTTACAACAGCAGGTGGGGAGCACATTCTCCCCATCACACACCTGAGGAACCCTGCTGCAGCTACAGAGCCTGGTCATGGTAGAATCTGACTCCAGAACATCACAAGTTGGCAGCACAGCCATAGCCTCTACATTGCTTGGAGACTCTATGTCCCAGACCATACCACCCAGCTTGGGCCATGATATCATGGTAAAGTAGAGAGATCTGGTGCCCTGCAGAGTAAGACCACACACTCACAAGGTCTCTGCTAGAAGGCACACTCCACTGCTACCACTCTGCCACTGTCCCTTCCTCAATCTCCTCTCTGTATACAGCCTCACTCTGCATCAAGGCCCAACACTGCCCCATCACCATTACATGAAGTGCTGTCTCAAGCACTGACAAAGCAGATGTCTGCCTCTCCACCCTCTGTTCAGCTTGATGGATCCTAACAGAGGCAGACAGTGAATTAGGCTAAGACACAGCTGTAGAACAGCTGGTTCAGCTAGATCCCAAGACATTTTTCTTTTAATCGGACATCTTGTGTCTCTCACTGCTGCACTTGGAGACCTTGATTTTCACCTGAGATCTTCCTATTTACTAGGAATCTTTGGAGTCTGTCTTCAGGGCTCCTGCAAGTGAAGCAAGAAAAAGACCCAGTTACCCTATTCATGAACAAGCTGCTAAAAATACCAGAATCACGTGGGATTAAGCCTGTGCTTGCTGTACACAGAGATATGGCTTGTGTAATAGATCACTGCAACACAAAGGTCTGAGGGTTTAATTGAGATTTTCTTTCTCTGCACACCAAAGCTGCTCTCTGACTGAGCTATTATGCGTTGAGTCAAATTCTTCTTTGCCCTGCTTGGAACCTACAGCGGTGCTGGGTCTGCCCCCTGCTTGTAAGAACAATATGTTACTTTCTCTGCTTCAGTCATTGCTGAGGTGATGCCCCTGCCCAAAGCTATTGGACTTCCTCTGTACTATGGTCTTTGTTAAGAAATTCCAGCCTGTGGGTGATGCACAGACACTGCAGTAGGTCATCTCTGGGATCAAGGTGTGGGAGAAGTTGGTTACAGCTGAGAGCATTCAATAAGGAACCAGGAGAGACCTGGGGATCTAGCAGGACTGTCTGTAGGGGAAGGTGCCTGATCCCTCACAGAAGCACTTTCCAGGGAGGCTCTGAGTGTTCACCAGGTTCCTATTTCTGATGGTATGGCACCATGTTAGAATGGCCCCACAATCAAGGCCATTCCTGGAAGAGTCACAACTGGGGTGATTTGGGCAGAGGCATCACCTCAGAAATGACTGAAGCACAGAATATCCAACTACTTGGTGGGCTGCATTTCCCTTTTCCTTTCCTCATTTTGAAGGGCTGTACCTTCACTTTATTCCAGCCCCTCTTTAATATAAGAGCAAGGTTCTGTGTGCAGTAGGCTCTGGGTTTTTTCCCTAAAATAAAATTTCTTTCCTGACTCAGCCTAGAAGGACAAAGGTGTAGAACTGGGGAGGAGCTGTGTGTGTGTGTGTGAAAGAGACATCCTAAGTTTGTTCACACACTGACTGTATCTCAGCTGCATCCCAGATGACACCTTCTGTCAACCCCAGTGCAGTTTAGGTTGGCCCCATTGCAGTGCATGTCTGGCTGAGAATCTTAAGCAGAACTTTCAGTGACATAGTGACGCAGAAACGTTCAAAATCCCACGGTGAATACTTGCTCAGACAAGTTTTGCCTTTCTTCATCCCTTTCTGAGCAATGAGCTGGCATTTTTTTGCCTAGTTTGTTGGGTTTTTTCCAGCCCATATGGTCAATATTTAATTTTTGGTGAACAAAGATATTTTTCACATTCTGTTTCCCTGCAGGAAACCACTTCCTTACAGGTTTGGATGACTCAAGATGTGAGGAATTATATTAGATATTATATGAGAGAGGAAAATATATGGACACGGGAGGAGACAGAAGAGATTGAATGGAGGAAAAGAAATGGAGAAATGGAAAAAGGTCTACAGATGGAAGGCTGTGAGTGAAAGCATCTGGAAAGTGAAGGAGAGGAGAGAAGAGATGGAGGAGGTCATGATTCCCTAAGGAACAGAGAGGTGAGGGAGAGTGAAGGAAGGTGGAGAACTGAGAAAACAGGAAAAAAGGGAAGTGTGAAGGGAGTGGTGGGTGGGAATTGTGAGGAAAACACACTATGCAGGAAAGGAGGAGAGAGGTGATGGCCTAGAAGATAAAGCAGAGGTGAGAGGAGAACCCGTGTCGTGTTCCGACAGTGCTTTGGATGACTGGATGCTTCTCACAGGTAAGCGGCCAGGCAGAAGAGGCCCAGAGGTCTGGTTGCCATCACGTGTTGCCTCCCTCCATCTGCCACACCGATTAGACTTGGGACATAGTGGTGTGGAGAGAAAGTGAGGCAGGCAAATCTCTTCCATTTCCCAAAGACACTTCATGAAGTCTATCTGGGCGATAAGGGATGTGACTTTCCAAGAGACCCAGAGAAGTCCATTCCACCCCCAGAGCCAGAAGGGAGTTCTTCAGTTTCTTCAGACCCAGGAGGTCTATAACAGTGCAAATTCACAGATGTAGTGACCTTGAATTTTATACTCTTCTGTGGAAAGTCCCCATAGTATGCTGGAGTGATCACTCCAAGGCCTTCTAGCAACAAGACAAGTTTCTTATTCCTCTGAGAGGGTATGGGGGTGTAAACAGGCTGTGCTGGAAAAGGTAACCTCTTCAGAGCATCCCTACATATCAACAATTGCAAGTAGGAAGGAGAGCTGTCATCTAAACCTCCCTCACAGGCTGGCTAACCTGCCTCAGACAGTTTCACCTTCAGGCACACTGACTGCACAACAGGGCTGGAGAAATCAGTGCCCCCTTCTCCATTAAGGATCTGGGTGGGTGTGAGGGAGCGCTGTCTCCTCATCATCCCCAGAGGCAAACAACCCAGCACTGGCAGAGCGGAGACAGGTGCAGACAGAGCAGCTCTGGGACAATGGGGACAGCAAAACCTGGAGAATCATCTCTCTCCCACTCACACTCAACCACTGGACTGGTGTTCTCTTCCACTGCACACTCAGTCACAGGCAGGCCGACTTTCTTAGAGAAGCAGGAAGGGCCCATGATGCCTTCTTACAGAAGCAGGCTATGCATGCTGGAGCAGAGTTGTCATCTGGCAGTTATGGGTGTCCGAGTGCCTTTCAAAGGTCACTCAAGCCTCGGTTTCTATGGATGTTGCCCTGGCAAGTTCTACCTTCCAGCTCAGCTCCCTGCAGCAGTGGAGGGAGAAATGAGGACCAGTGAGGGACCTGCCACCCAGCTACCCCTCCAACATCAGACCACAGCTCCATAGGAGTTTAAAAACCCTCCACCTCCACCACATCAGTCATGAAACCTTAGGACCAGCTCAGGTTGATCTGCCTCCTCAGGGACTCTTTTTACCTGCTGGGTTTTAGAGCCACTGCTTTTGCTGCAGCAAAAGCCAAACTCCCATCAGCTGGTGCTGAGAACTGGCTCTCTCCCCGCAGTTGCATTTTCTCCACCTTCGTGTCCTCCCAGTGCCCTACTGCAATCTGTGTCCAACCTTGCTTCTCACCCTTCTGAGCTATTTGCTCCACCCCAGCACCTCCAATGCCACTAAGGAGCCAGAACACCCTTTTCCTGGCCACCACAACCACCACCAATGCCACTGACACCTCCTTACTCCTCTTCTCTCCCCCAAAGGCACTGTTCCCTACAATGGCCCTGAAAGGAGGGCACTGTCCTCATGGAGTATGGTAACATAGCTCTGGAAAGCCTCTAATTAACCCTAATTATCTAATTCACGGCTTCATCCTGGCAGCTCCTGTCACAAAGTGCTCAACAGACAGTGTCAAAAATACCAATTATCTCCCTGGCTGCCACTTGAGAAGCAGAGAGAAACGGGTGTCACGGGCAGGAAGCCTGGTGGATGATGGTGACACAAGACAGAGACAGAAAACATACAGCAGAGAAACAGAGGCAACAGCTCTCTCCCCACCTTATCAGGAAGGGATGAGAAGCTGGGATCTCATGTGTCTTCTGGCCCAATGCCCAATCTAAGCAAAGCCCAGAATGAAACCCCTTTTCCTCCAGACGAGCAGATATCATGACACTAAGCAGCCACTTTACTTCGACCGAAGGCACTCATACACAACAGATACAGCCACTTCAGCCTTTATAGACTTAAACTGCTAGGCCTAGCACCTCCTTGCCCTGATGAATCCACCTGATGACACAATTTTGCTTGGCTTGGCCATTTTTGTCAGCTGCATCACTGTCCTACAGTTCAGGACCTCAGTCCAACAGCGCACGGGCCATTTTCGGCTGTTAGGAATCCCCGGTCATCCCCACCCTTAAACTCACCCTTGGATAAATTCCAGATGTTCAAGAAGGGAAAGAACAGAGTAGAAGGAAGTCCCCAGGCCTGTGTGACCAGGTAACAGCAGGCAGCTGGAGCAGGCTTGTGCATATCTGCTCACAAGTCTGCGGGCAAGCCTGGCTATTCCTCATGCTCCCTGCCCGGCTGTGCTTCTCCCTCCTTCAGCCACTTCACGCCAGAGGTCCTCAGCTCCCCCCGCCCTTTCTTCAAGCTCCATCTTGTTATTCAGGTCCCGTTTGTCCCTTGATACTCATGGCAGAGCCTCCACTGTCTTTGGAGCTGGAGCAAGACAAGCGGGACAAGGCACTGGGCCGGAAAATTGGGTGCAGAAGTTGCAATGAATTTTTAATGATGCCCTTTCTGGCGACATATACAGAGAGAGGGAGCTGAATGCTTTTCTTTTTTGAAGTGTTTCTTATTTAAAAAGTGATGAGGCTTTTGATCCATTTTCCACAGTAGCATTGGCTGGGCCCCTGCTTACTTCTGCCTTGCTTAGCAGGAGTCACCAATACAGCTCCTCGGACTCACTTTCGATGCCGTTCCCTCCTCCTTCGAGGATGCGTGTTAACTATCATTCCCTGAGTAGTCTGGTAATCCCACTGCAAGAGATATCATATAACTGTGTTGTGAGAGACAGACCCTGTCCCAGGGAGCCTAATGAGGGAAGGGAAGACACAGATCCCTGTTGGATACTTGGGAAGCCAAGGAATGGAGCAGTTCTGCACCCTGCCATAGTCCCACTAAGCCTGTGGCAGAACCTTGAGTTTGGCCATATAGTGCAGCACCAGTGATACTAATCCATCCATCATTTTAACTACGTATGTGAACCTGTTCCTTGTGTATTTGAGTCCTCCTTCCATCTCTCTTATCCTTTCACCCCTAAATCTTTCACACTCAGGCTGTTGGGGTTTGCCTTCTCTCACTTTGTGTTTCCTCCAAGGATGAGAAGGGAGACGTACAGGTTGTTCAGTGACATCCTCTGTTCCCCTGCTAAGGATGGGCATGGCCTGTGCACTTATACTGCCAAATCCCCCTGGGCTCTCTGTAGATCTTGGTCTGTCCTCCAGCTCTGTATGACACACACTGTTGTGTTTTAATTGAGAGTGCATCCAAGATCTGGGGAAAGATGTTGGCCTTGACCATTCCCTAGCCTGCAGCACTCTCCTCCCCTTGAGGGACAGTCCTTGGGACAAATGTCAGCAGTGTGACCCTCACACCCTCATCCATTTGCTCACTGCCCTTCACAGCTGTTGGTTAGTGGCTCCACTGGAGCCAACATTATCTGGAGGGGAGAGATTCCTCACTCTGCTTTCTTAGGCTTGGCCTGACCCTGAGGAGTCACGATTGCTCAGGGTCCCCAGGCAATGGAGCTGCAGAGAGAAGTGGTATCCCCTAATCTGACCTGGCTGTTATAAAGGCCACGAGGATTTGAATAGGAAATGAAGGCTCAGAAAGGATGTTACCTTTGCAGTGGAAACAGGATTCATCTGCCAGGCTGCAATTCCACCAGAGATGCTCTTCCAGTCCTGATAGTCAGTCCAGAAGAGGGCAATGTTGCCCACTTGCCTGTCTGTTTCATAACACATATGCACATGCACATACACACACATGCGCAAAGAGATCTGAACTGTCCTGTATGATTTCCAGCAAAAGGCTCTGTGCCTAAGTCAGTTCTTCCTGTGCTGTAGCAAATGATGGCTTGGATAAGTTACTGAACTTCATGGTGGTGAAAAAGAACCATGTCAGCATGAACCAACCATGAGACAACCAAAATGGTCTTCCTGAGTCTGCAGCGAGCCTAAAACATGAGGCTATGCAAAGCTGCACTGTTCTTCTCCATGGTGGGTTTGCTTAGCAGGCCAGCTCACGCCGGCCACCCAGGTGACTTCCTCCCTCACACTGTCCACTGCAGCCACTTGACTGTTCACAGCACAGCGCTGGGCCTTTCTCCCACTCTCTGACGCAGCCGTCATGGTCCACCAAGCAGGTTCTGGAGGCAGAGGTCAGTGTGGTTTGCTGCAGGGACTGCGTCAGTCGGACGCAGTTATATTCAGAGGCACTTGAGAGACAACGCAGACTCCCAGACGCAGCTCACACCTCATCCCTTCCCCAGACACACACCGGCTCACACAACCCTGTGCAGAGCAGAGGACTCCCAAGGTCTCTGACTGGAATCAGCCAAAGGCTGCTTAAATACAAGCACTGCTTAACTCTTTCATCACAGATCATTTTGGCCCAGAGGGATGACTGCAGTGCCTCCATGTCCCCCCAGCCCAACAGTGCCCACCTGGCTTCAGGGCATTAGTGATTACTTCAGCCCTGACAGTCTTCCCTTCCCACAGCCTCCCGCTCCCCCTAGACAGCATTTGCAAATACATCTTGTCCCTTCTCATGCCTGTGGCAGAGCAACCAGATGAAATGCAGGGACTGTGGAGACAAAATCGAATTTAGCAACAAAATAAACAGCATGGGGGCACTCTACTGATTAGATTACGCCTCTTTGTAATTTATGCATTAATTCCTCCCAAAGTTTGAGATTCCATGTCTCAGAAGGCCCATATCCCTGCACTGCCGAGATGCAGATGCCAGGAACACCACCTTGACCCGAAGATCCAGCTTTCCACCAAGCACATGAAGCTCTGATTAACCCCAGCAGAGCTCCTCTTTGTTATGCACCATTGTCCATCCCCCAGAGATGCACAGCCCGGCACTATTCCTTCCCACACTCAATCATTCTTCCCAAGTCCAATGAAGAACGTGTCAGACTGTGAAGCATCTGCCCGTAGTAGCATCTGCCCCCAAGGCTGCTCTAAAATCAATTCAAGCATTAATAAGAGTCATCAGCTACTGCAGCATATATACCCAGGAGCTGAAAGTCACTGCTGTGTCCATATTCACAACCCCCTAGGACCATTTATTCCTGCCCCTCCCTACACTAGGAGCAGAGGCTGTGAGCTCAGCACACCCAAGAAGGAAGCTCAGAAGCCATGGTTAGACCCATCTGATCAAAACTGGATGTGCAAGGGCAAACGAAGAAATCCTCTGAGCCAAGCAGCAGTACCGCTCTTGGGAGAAACTAGAAACAAGAAAAAACAGGAGGTGGAGAAGAGACAAGATATGCAAGGGAATGGCTGCTATGTCACCATACACAAATTGGCCTAATTATGTGTATAAATGCACCAATAGCCACGGATTTGCTGGCTGTATTCTTGACTTTAAATATTGATGCTTAGGAAGAGCTGAGATCAGGATATCTGCTGGTGGATTAGGCTACAGATTGCTCAGTCATTACCCACGGCCGAATCACCTGGCTTGGACTGCCTTCCTCCAGAGAGCTCTGCAGCTTGGGCAGAGGACGCTTCTCACCACCAGCTGAGGATTTGTTGTGTAGGTGATGGGTGAGGAATCCAGGCAGCACTGTATGCATGCCCAGAACGGGGCACGAACTGGGCGCTGATCAGTGCAGGAGGGGACCGGTGTTATGGCAGAACTGAGGACTCAGTAAAAATGAGGATGTGTCCAAACAAGGCGATATCCAAGGGCAGAGAGACAGTGTGTGTGGGGGGAGTAGATGGCCGCTGGGTGCCTGGGAGAATCCAGAATCCTTCTCCCACACCCTGACCCAGCTTTCTCAGTTTCTCCCATACCCCGTTCCCTCCCATCCCATCCCACCTCCTGTACAAGACAAGGCTGGGACAAATGGACTCAGAAGCAGCTTTTCATATTTTTTGTTTGTTGTTTTTTGGGTTTTTTTGTTCTTTTTTTTTTTTTAAATAAGAAATTTATTGCAAATATAGAAATTGATTTTCTCCATACAGGAATCTCCGAGTTGAGGAAAAACGATTTCGTGCCATTCAGTTTTAAAACAGGAAAAGAAAAAGAGAGGGAGAAAAAAAAGAAAGAAAAGAAAGAGAAAGAAATAAAAATCTGAAAGAAGAAAAGAAAGGATAAAAAAAAAAAAGAAGAAAAAAAGAAAATAACACAACTCCAACTCAAATTTGTCCATACACAACCAGGGGGGGTCACAGGGTTGTTACGGAAGGAGGAACACCAAAGAGGCCACAAGGAGCCAGTCCCAGCAGCTGCCTCCCAGGCCCTTCCTTACATTCAGGGGCTGATACCCCCAGCTCTGTGCCCGGCAGCTGCCCACCCCTTCCCACCCCCTCGCCCCAGGTGCTGTGCTTGTGGATGGACCAGCCGTACCAGCCCTGGTGGGTCTGGCCCGACCTGGCCGGCCTCCTCCTCTCCTCCCAGGGAAGGTGGAGAGCAGGCAGCGGGGACAGGCCACCCAAGAGCAAGGCCTCACAGTGGCGGTGGTAGTTATGGGGGAGGCAAAGGCCAAGCCAAATGCGCGAGGGTGGGGGACCATAAGGTGGAGAAGGGGTGATTTACCTCCCGGTGGGGCAAGGAGGAAAGGAGGTACCCACCCAGCAGGAGAAAGAGAAGCGGGGCAGAGATCGCTCTCTCTCCACCCGGGGACAGGGGGTGGGTTGGGGCAGCCCTGTGGAGAGCTGCCCTGGTGGGACTGCGCACGGAGAGGTACAGAGACGACTCCCCACGGCGCGTGGTGGGGGAAGTCGAGGGGAGGCAGACTGAGAATGCCCCTCACAGCACAAGGCCAAAGCGGCTGGAGGGACGGGGTGTGGGAGTGCGTGCGTGTGTAGGGGGGAGGCAACAGACGCTCCCCTCTGCCCCTTCTTCAGGGTAAGACCCAAAAACACCTGCCTCAGCCAGGGTGGGCAGGGGCAGCTGAGGTGGGGCAGGCTCCCACAGCCCTACAAGAGACCCCCATAGCCCAGTGGAGGGTGGCACTCAGTGTCTGTCCCACACCAAGCCACTCTGAAGATGCTCCCTCCGGCTCAGATGGTGGGACAGCAGCAGGCTGCCTCCAGCAAGAGGATGCGGCTCCATGAGGCTCTTCTTGCATGCATCTTGTGCTGAAGGAGGTGGTGGCAGTGGAAGGGGTGTTCTCCAGGGTCCCGGAGGCTGTGTGTCCTTCCAGACGCAGCCGAGCTTTCCGGTCAGCAGCAAGCATGGCAAATGTGCTTTCGGGGCCCTGGGTCCAGCTCCTGCCCGTGTGGCAGCCGCCTGCCCTGTAGCGCTGAGCTCTGCCCTACAGAGAGGGGCCACAGCTCATCATGAAGTCTGCCCAGCTTTTTCCTTCAGGCACTGCCGACTTACTCCCCACCTCCTCTCAGAGAGCCTCCACCCCTGCACTCAACTCTTTCTCTCACTTGTCCCTTTCTCCCTTTACCATCCCACTCTTTCCAGTGCGGCCATCTCTTCCCCTGGTCTTTCCAGCCTGTCCCTCTTCTCCACCCTCTCCACCTCCCTCTACCTGTCCCCTCCTTGCCTCCCCATTCCTTGGTCCCACCACACCTTCCTCACCCCTGCTGTGTCTGCCCCTCCTCTCTCTTCCTCAGCTCCTTTCCCCCCTTCCCTCCTGCATCTCCCCCTCCTTCCCCCAAGCCTGCCTGGCAGAGCCTCCTCCAGGAAGGCAGGCTGATTAGCATTGCAAACACACAGAGGCCTCCTCAGCCTGACATAAATCTTCATTTGTCAGTCATGAATATTTCACACCTGCCTCGGGAGGGATTTATTCAGCATGGAAGAGTGGGGAGGGGGAGAGGGGAACTTGGCACCGCAGCATAAGCTGGGGCAGCACTGACAGGGATAGGGAAGAGCTCTGCCCCATGGGAACAGCACGCCTAGGGCCTCACCTTCACTCTTCTGAGTGCAGGAACCCAGCCCAGGCTTCCCCCCGCCGAGCCTGTTCCTGGGGCAAGAGGGCAGGTCAGCATCTAACCTCATTCCTCACCCTCCACTCTTTCCAGTGAGGTGAACTAAATCCCTGTTTTCCCTGCCAAGAGTCACCAACCCAGAAATAAAGTGTGAAAGGGGCTGGTCCTGGTTCTGCCCCATGGATCCACTTTGCCCTGGGAGAAGGCAGGGGTGAGGGACTCTGCCAAAGCCAAGCCATAGAGGGCTTAGAAACTCCAGGCAGTCTCTCCATGCTTTTTCCCACTACAGAGGCCTGAAAGGTTTCATCATGCCCTGCCCTCTGCCAGGGCCGCCCACGGGAGAGGAGGGGTAGGACAGACCTAATCCAGAGCTCCCTGCAATCAATGAGAGGAAGGTGGTGGGAGGTCTTCTAGTGATTGCAAGCAGCTCCACACCAAGCTTTCACTGTATCAGAGGTTTCCCTGCAGCTGAAGAACTCCTTGTTCCCCCAAGAATAGCCTTGCTTGTAGGTTTGGGGAAAGAGCAACCAGGGCATGGGGATGGTAGTGACCATTTCTCTTACGAGATCTATCTTGCTGGGCCTCACTCCTGTTTCTAAATAATTAGGAGAAATTATGACCACTAGAAAGAGCAGGCCTTTGGTATATAACACACCCCCCTTCACGCACACGACCCTGAAAAGCAGCTGAGAGACCGCATTTGGGGCAAGGGGAGGGGGACACTGGAAAGAAGAAGGAATGTTTTTTATGGGGCTGACTGGGTTGGGTTCTCTTTGGGGTGTGTTCCCTCCCAAACTGGTAGGCGTCTCTCAGAAAATCACATCAGGGATGAATGAAAGGAGCAGGGAAAACAGGGACAAGGATGGGAGAGACTTTTGGGGAGGACGTTAAATTCCAACAAACTGGCACATACACAACAGGTGTTTGCTCAGAAAAATACAGTAAAATCGTCATGCAAATAGAACGTTAAATCTGCTTTCCTCCGACAGGGCTGGCATCACTTTGCGAGCCCTCGTCCCTGGGGAGGGAGCAGGACAAGGAAGAAGGGAGGAGGAAGGAAGGTGGGACTCTTTGTTCCCCTTCCTTGCCCTCTTCCTCCCACAGAACAGTCCATCTTGTGCAAACTTCACCCACTTTTTTGGAGTGGGGGGCTACAGTTGGGAGAGAAATGGCTTGTCCCTCCTACCCAGCCTTACCCCCACGACAAGCAAAAGAAGGGCCTGATGATAGCTGTATCCCTGACCTTTCTTTTCTGCCTCGTTGGGGGGAGGGAGCAGAAACCGTTACAGGTCAACACTCCCCCCAAAAGTATAGACTGAGTGGAACTGATTACAAGACCATACAGCAGAGAAGCACAGGGAGGGAAGAGGTGGGAAGAGGAACAGGACTCCATCCCCCCGTGCCTGTCATCCCCCTTTTCCTGTCCAGTTCTGTGCCCCAGCCATTAGTCTTTCCTGCTTGGATGGTTGCCATGCTGGAAGACCACTGGGCCTGGTCCATGTGGTAGCTGGAGAGGTCTCTGCTGTGCCCTAGCATCTCTCACAGCATTTACCTGTCTTGATTTGCTGCATTGTCCCAACATGGAGGGATGCCTGGCAGCAGTGATGTGACTTTCCTTCATCCTCCCGCACATACACACACACGCACACACACACACGTGTGCACACACACACCTTCCTCTGGGTTGGACTGGCTCTTACAGTGTGGAGTCAGGCCCATGAACACCTCTGAACTCAAGGCAAAACGATGCTTTGACTGTGGGGAAGCAGGCTGACAGTGAAGGAGCCTGAGGCAACGAGATCAGGAGCTGGCTTAGGATTGTTACCATCAGCATCCCTGCAAGGAAGGAACCCCACAGGTCTTCACAGGTTTAGACCCTGGGGATCCCCCCTCTGGTTTTAGCACACCAGGCTCTGCCTACTGCTGCTCCTCGCTTACAGAAGGTGAAGTCATGTCACCTGGGGCATGGAAACCAGCTCTCACAGCCGGCAGTGCTACTACCTGACAGATAACGGGCAGGTTCTCTGCAGGCAGCATGTAAATCCCTCCCAGAGAAGCTCCTACACCCTCATCCTTCTCCTAGGGCTGCCAAAAACACTGGGGCTTCTGAGGAGCGCCTCAGAAAGGAAATTGCCACTTAGGAAAGGCCAACACAACAGAGGCCCTCACCCTCATACTGATAGAGGTGAACGATTGTCAAGAATTGGGGTGCGCAGCTCATGGAGAGGAGGCCCACTGTGCTGCATAAAGACACACTCAGCCGGCACACCCCTGCCTGACAAGAAGACTTTGGGGGAGATGGTGCCAAGATTGTGCTTTGTTGGGCTGCTTAGAAATGGGACGAAGTGGAGAGGGCAATAGGCTCATTCCCAATTCTGTGGCAGATCTTCTATCCAAGGGACAGAGGTTGGGACCTAGCAAGTGTAACTGGGTTTTTGCCAAGACATTAAAGGATCCCTAAGAAAAGTTTGTCACAGCTAACTGTGAGGAGATGCAGGATTTAGGAGGTGATAAGTTGCTCTGACTTTTATGAGGGCCTCTATGTATTCAAAGGAGCACTGCCATCCAGAGGCTGGTATCCTCTCCTATCCCAGCACACACAGTATGGCTGCACACACAAAGGGAGTTTCTCCTGGAGCTACCCATCTTGGGCTACTCCCAGGCTCCATTCTCACATCCCTTTTGTTTCCTGTGCTCCTGCCTTCACCCTAGCCTGTCTCCTGTCCACGCCAGAGTGTCCATGGCCTATTCAAGAGGAAGCCACTTGGTGGCTTTTATGTCAACCCAGTGAGGTGAGCAACTGAAAGCCTATTTTTCACATCCACCTGCAAGTGAGGAGGATGGGTGATGCTCTTTTCATGCACACCCATCCACCCCACACTCCATGGTGCAAGTCAGTTGGGAAGAGCTGCAGAAGCTTCATGTAGAACTTGTTCTGCTCAGCTCCTCTCCAGGTCCCTTCCTCATAGTAAGAGGCATGAGCAGACAATACCAAACCTACCGCAAGGGCAACCTGAGCATAGATGTGTATGGTAGGGAGGACCTTTGACCTGTGACACTCATGGAGAGATGGGAACCCTTTACACCTCTGAGAGACCGGATCTTCCTGCCTTTTCCTCCACCACTCCTTGAGGACCTGGCTTGCCATGCCAAAGAGCACATTCATATGCCCCCACCAACTGGCAGAAAACGGGCTCTGAGCAGGCCTGGAGAATGTCCATCACTCCAGAATTGCTGGTGTTCATCAGCAACAACATCGTAGAAGGGAACGAGGAAGAGCAGCAAGGGCACAGAGCCTGTTGTGTGGCAGGTCCTACCTCCCTCAGTCCTTTGCACCTCCTCTCCTTCCTCCGAGGAGGATGGAGGTTTGTGAAGTATCTAGACAGAAAGTGCAAGCCTAGGGAGCCCTAACAGAGAAGGGTAGGGAAGAGGAAAAGGAAAAGAAGCGAGAGAACTTCTTCCAACAAATCCCACCTGTCTTGGAAGGGGACCAGAGAGAGAGAAAAGCCTCCACTGCCAAGGGAAATAAGGGAAGAAATAGTGATGGAAGATTTGGAAAAGTAGGTGTAAAAGGTGGGCAGAGAAGCTTTCTAAACCAAAGTCCTTCCCTCCCACCCAAAAGAAAAATCAGCCCTCAACAGGAACAGAAAGAGCAATAGTTCACAGCTGAGTTTCATGCCCAGTGAGTGTCCATCCCTGCCCTTCCCCTGCCACTGCTGCCACCCCCTCCCAGGCCATTCCCACCCACCCGCACTCCAGTGTTGTTACCACAGTGTCAGAGCAGGACGCTCCTCCCAACCATCTGCAGGCAGAACAATGGTCCCCGTAACACAGTAGAGACAATTCGGCATGTGTGTGCCTGTGTGTGTCTGTGTGTGTCTGTGTGTGTGAGAGTTTTCTGTTGTTGTTGTAAACTTTAAGAAACGATTTTGTCAGTTTTGTATTTGTCGGGAGTATTTTGTTGTTGGTTTATTTTTCACAGTCAAGTGGCATATTTTTTTTTTCTGGTTGTTGGGGGGGGTCTTGTTTTGTATTGTTTCCTTGGAAAGAGCAAGGGAGAGTCACAGCTTCTGCTGAGCAGAGACTCCTTTCCAGTAATCCAGGATGTCATGCAGATCCTCGTCCTTGGCAAACTGAACTTTCTTCCGCAGGGCATGCCCAGCCGCCATGTAAACCTCCTCCCTGTGGTGCTTCTTGTAAGGCCGGAATCGCTCCCAGATCTTGTGGGTGCTCTCTGATGAGTACTCAGGGCTGGAGGAGTAGCCCGAGAAGTAGTGTCTGGGAGAGAGCTGGGAGTACGTGGAGTCTCGCTTGGACCGGGAGAGTGGCTTGAGGAATGACACCCGCTGGCTCAAGGTGTCAGCACTTTCCTCGTAGTACAGGGCCGGGAAGGAGTGACGGTGCTCACTGCAATGGTAAGAAGGCTTGACCTCCAAGTGGTGGATGGCGCCCGGGGACACCAAGGGAAGACGATCCAAAGGGCTGTTGAGTGGGCTGCCCTTCTCAATGTATTTGGAGTCAGACTTGCTGAGTGGTGGGTGGTCAGGCACATCCAAGCTGAAGACCTTGGCGCTCTTGATGGAGCCACTAGAGGAGACACTGCAGGTCTTTCTGGCCACGGCAGCATCAGCACTGAGCTGGCGCTGCAAAGGGTGGTGGGAGCTTTCCTTGTAGGGTGGGGAAAGAAAGCTGGGCCTCTCTAGCCCACCCGAGGAACTGGCTGGGATGGACTGGCACTCAAAGGCCATGTCTGAGTCAACACCAGTCCCACCACCCAGGAAGGAGGCTGTGTCCAGCTTGAGGGCATCAATGCAATTGTTGATGATCTGGTTGACCTTGTCTACCTCCTTGGCTATAGTAGAGATCTCAGCAGCTGAGCCTTGCCCATTGTCAAGCTCCCTCAGGTCCTCATCCCGCTGGGTTCGTTCCAGCCCATCCCCACCACCGGTCCGCACCTCAATGTAGTTACCTTTAGTGGTGACTTTAGGAGTCTCCATCCCAGCCTCCATTGACTTTGATGGGGGCAATTTCTCCCCAATCATGGAAGGGATGGAGGACATCCGTGAGACAGGGATGACTGGTGGCTCACCCAGCTTCTGGGAAGGATGAACCATGGTACTGGTGTCAATATCTGATCCATAACGCATTTCCAGGATGGTCTTTTTGACATTGAGGGACTTCTGTTTCTCCTCCTGCATCCTCCGCTTCCGCAGGCAGTAGTACACCACCCCCAAGACAATGACCATCCCAAAGAGGCAACCCAGGGTGGTCATGATATAGTGTGTGGTGGTGGAAGTACTGGAAATAGGGTCCTCCCTACCTTTGCTCCGGGTTGCAAAGGTCAGGCAAGTGTGGTTGTAGCGCCTGTTGTTGCGGATGGAGGCCACACAGAAAGTATAATCGGTGTGGGCCTTCAACTTGTTGACAGTGACATATTCCTTCTTGCTCTTCAGTGTTGCTATGTCAGAAACGTAGCTGTTGTTGTATTGGACCAGCACATACATCTTACTGTAGGGCATGGGGATAGTTACCATCAGGATGGCTGAAGTGATGGTGACATCATGGAGCTTGATGCTGGGACTGAAGGAGGAGTCAGTGGTGGAGGAGGCTGGAGGCTTGACTGAGAGGAAGTCCCCAGGGCTGATAGCTGAGCCCTCATCCAGGTCTCGCTGGGAGTCAGGGGTATAAGGGGTGGGGTTGACCCTGGAGAGGGAGGGGATGGTGCCCCCTCTGCACATGGACTGGAAGATGGTGATGGCATTGCGGTTGTGGTGAGGCCGAGGTACCAGGAGCGGGTACCCAGCGAACTCCCGAGGAGTCTCACACTGGAGCCGGTCATAGTTCTTGGTGACATTGTTGAAGAGTGCCAGCCAGTTAAGAAAGCTGTAGAGGCTACAGTCGCAGTTGAAGGGGTTGCCAGCCAGCTCACACACCATCAGATTGCTCAAGCTGGTGAAAGTGTTCCCCTCCAGGCGGCTGAGACGGTTAGATGACAGGTCAATGCTAATCAAGCTGGGGCACTCAGAGAAGGCAGTAGGGGTGACCAGCTCAATTAGGTTGTGCTGCACAAAGAGGAACTGGAGACGGGTCATGCCCCGCAACATGCCCTCTGTCAAGTTGGTGAGTTTGTTGTAGCCCAGCTGTAAGACCTGGAGGTTTGACTGGCCCATGAACGCCCCATCCTCAATATAGGAGATCTCATTCTTGGTCAGGTTCAAATCAGTCAGGTTGCCGAAGCGGTTGAGGGAGGAGTACAGCACCACTTTGAGCTTATTCTCGTTCAGACGCAAGTCGTGCACCGTGCTGTTGATATGCTGGGGGATGGTCTCATACGGGGGCTGGTTCTGGCTGCAGATGGCCAGCCACACATAACCTTTGTCCCCCTCAATCAGCCAGCAGTCACCTCGCACGGTGCCAGGGGAAAACAAGCAGAGCAGGGCAGCTGCCCACAACCCCAGGCACATCATGGTCTGCAGTGGTGCCCTCATCAGGATGGAAAAAAACCCCAACAAAAAACAATCCCAAATCTCAGGACCACAGCAAAAGGAAGATAAGGGGCAGAGGGAAGAGAAAGGGGCAGTAACTGGGGTTTAGCAATGGAAGAGCATGAGCACCCCAGTCCTATTGGGTGTCATCACCATTTCTTCTTGCCCTCTGGGTCAAGCCAGGAGCATGGAGCAGGGGGAACACGTGCAATCTGCTTCCAGCACACCCAGAAGCTATGACCATGGATGCTTGGTCTGGAAGGGAACTACTTTGTGCTTCTTTTCTAAACAAAAATTCAGACCGAGGATGACGAATCTTCTTTGATGCTCANCCACCCCAAAACAAACCCAAGTCCTCCCCCGCTCTAGTCTTCCCCCGCCCCTCCACGGTGTGATTTGGAAGAACAAGGCAGGGCTGCCTCCTCTGTCGCTCACGCTCCCTCGGTTCCTCCTCCTTCTCTTCCTTCTCTCCCGCGTTCCCTCTGAGAAGCTTCAGAGCTTCAGATCAAACATGTCGAAAACAAAAATACAGAGAGGGAAAGAGCAAGTGTGCACGAGAAAGATCCATCTGTCACTGGAATCTGGAAAAGAAAGCACACAGGAGACAAGAAGAGGCATCAGTTGGAGGGGTCTTTGAGATAAGAGCATAGACAGCAAGGTTTCGTGAGAAGAGGGAGATGGGGAAGAGACAGCATTCTAGGGGATGCAAGCAAGAGAGGAGTGGTACTGCCTGCCATGATGATAAGCCTTTGAGAAGGGAACCCTCACGACTTATAATCTCATATCAGGGGTATGCAGAAGGGTACCTGGGCTCCCTTAAGTAACGTGATCACAGCCAGGGACCCGGGGGAATGCAGCGGTGTGGAGGTAGAAGGGAAAGGGGAGGGAGGGTCGGAAATATAAGGCTGTTATTGCGGGGGCTCAAAATGCCTAGTGTAAACAAAGGCAGGCCCCAAGCACAGCCAAAGCCACAGATTTTCAGCTGCCTGAAAATAATGTACACAGAATGCATGAAGCAGGGAAAATGCAGACAAGCCTCCCTCCCCCCAAAAAAACCCCAACACTTTTTGTTTGTTTCCTTCCTTCATTGATGCAAGAGGGATAAATAATTCAAGCCACGTGTAACCACTTGTGCTCTAAAAATTGTTCCTGCCTCTTGGTGCAGGGACAAGGCTGTTGAGGTGAGCCAGCCTGGCTTGAGCATGCTGGGGGGGGCAGGGTGTAGGCAGTGTGTCGAAAACCAGCCTCCAGTCTCTCACCCAGCAACGCTAGCAGTCCTGAGCTGGAGCACATCACCCACCTACCCCCCACCAAAGAGAGGTGCACAGCTTCCACCTTCCTACTTCGCCACCTCTCCCTGGGGGCTATGAACACTGCCCCTTTGTGGAAAAGGACACCTTGCAGGAATCAGCGGCAAAGTGGCATTGACTTCCCCGTGTATTTCTGGGCTCTGGGCAAGCTCCTGGTTCTGACTGGGAAGGGCAGCCTGGAGCACCCTTCCCTCCAGCTACAGCTTCAACCCTTCTCCCACTGTGCTGAGACAGGACCCTGGCAGGGGTGTCCTCAGGCAGCATGAAGGAAATAATTTCATACAGCAGCTAAAACATGGGGGCACTATGCTTTTTTTTATTTAATTTTGATGAGAAAGAAAACAATAAAAAACAGAGAAAAGGATTCGTAGTTAATGAAAAATAAAGATCCCCTCTTGCCCCTTTTATTTTGTGGGGAGGCTGCTCACTAAAGATATCGCCGAAGCCTTTGCCGCAAAAGCTGAACCAATTTCTAGCACAGAGACACAAAGGGCAGAAATAAAATGAAGGAAGATAAATGGAGGAGGAGTGAACCCTTGAGGAACAAGGCTTACGTCTGTGCAGAAATCTGAGCTGATTTGGGTCTGTGGAATTACCAGGCCAGCTGGATTAAAGGATCAGAGATAGTGTCACAGAGAAACACTTAAATATTCAATAATCCAAAAAGTAAAGCCAAGATGGAGAAGGGGAGGGGGAGAAGAGCTCGACCAATGGAAAAGACAAAGAGAAAGCCTCTGTTCCTCACAGCTCATCATCTGAGGCCACCAAACTCATGTCATTTATGGTTGTCATATGATGGCTTCCAGCTGCTGCCTCAGCTTTGGATCAGCCAGCACTGAAGCAGAAGGCAGAGGTTTTTACACTCTGTTGCATTGTTTCTCAGCCTTATAATCCAATGAGAAATAATTTCCTGTCTCCCCAGATGCATCAGATAGGAGGCACGTCTGGCTCTACACAGGTTGGGACCCACAGGCCTCTCATATTCCTCAGCACCAGTCCCCTACCTTGTCCCACCTTTTCCAGAGGTGACTCCATGCAGAGATACAGCCAACCCCCCCACACCATCTCTGTCACTTTACCTTCCTCTCTAATGCTCCTTCACTTTGCCTGGTCTCTTCCACAGAACAAAAGAGTGGCAGATACTTTTACGCTTTTTGCACATTGGTGCCCAAAGCATGTCCACCCCAGGAGAAGCCAGGGGCATCCCCTGAGCAAGCAGGGAAAAGCTTAGCCCAGATTTGAGCCAGAATCCTCCTCTGAGCATTATGCTTTGGCCTGTCTGTCTCGCCTCACCAAATACCCTGCACAATATCCAGCTCCCTACAGGAACATCCCAGCCCCCTTGCTTTGACCCCTTCTGGTAGGGCAGGCTGCTCCAAATGCTGTGCTGAAGTCATCATTGCCTGCTGTAGCTTGTTCATGGTGCGCAGGGAGAAACTCTGAGGCCAGGACCACATTCCTCTGCAGCAGCGCCAGCAATCGTTGAACGCCACCCTATCCCACTCAGGGAGCTGCACTCAGGCAGCACAGAGAGGGCTTGGAAGGGGAGATGTCCTAGCAGTCTGGAAAGGAAAGAGGTGGCTGGGTTAGGGGGTGGATGGAAAGGAAGGTGGTGTTTATCCTTGCTATGTGACAGAAACAAGGGGACCATGCAGAGAAGACCTGCTTCCTACCTCCCACCTTGGCTGTGCAACCTTGCCTCAGCCACAGGCCAAAGGAAGGGCCAAGCTATTCCTCAAGCCAAACTCATTGGTCCCCTTGGGTCCCCACAGTGGCTATGTACAAGAAATACACAGACCCTGCCACCTTCCCCCAACAGCTGCTGTCTCCCTGCACTGGTGTTAAAGGCCCCAAGTCCAGCCCAATCTGTGGCCTCCTCCACCCTGCCCATGGCCCAGGACCCCATTTCAGCTCAGCCCAGTGCTGTCAGTCCCTGCTGCAGCAATGACGTAGGAGTGACAATCTCCAGCTCCACCACAGCCATGCCCTGCCCTTTAGGGAGCAGCTGCTCCCTGGCACTGGCAATTCACAGGCAAGGGGAGGCCAGGGATGGAGGTCAGCACCATGCCCTCCCTCAGCTGTCTAGAGCCAAATGAACATAAATCAGATAGCTTTGGAGTCCAACAACACAAGCAAGCAACAGTCTGTCCTTTCTGCTGGCCTGAAAGGTGCTGACAGTGGAGTTGGCTGCTTCCCTGACTTGCTTCTCAGGCAACAGAGCAAGAAGACGCAGGGATGGAGAGTGGGCCGGGAGAGCAAGGGCGAGCAACTCCAGCCCAGAGGAGAGCAGAGGAAGGGGGACGCACAAGTTGTGGAGAGCCTGGTTTGGAGGGAGGCTGTGGTTATGGGTGAGGGGAAAAGTTGTGACACAGGATCTGTTTTATAGGGCAGGTCCTAAGTCACCACCCCAATGTGCTGGGCCTACCCAGCTGTAGGGTTCCAACACTCTTCAGTGTAACCCAAGACGGCTTTTACAACGTGCCCTTGGCTCCTCGCCATCCTCACGTATGCGAGAGCATCAAGGAACAGTAGTGGCATTGTGCCCATGAATGGCTGTACCCTCCTTGGCTGGCACAAAATCAACCCATCAGCTCCGAGCTCCCAATGATTTCCCTCTGGTTTATTCCCTACTAATGGATGCCTCAATGTCACTGGCATTTCTTTGCTCCAGAGTGTTTGGAGAAGAGCAGAAGGCCACAGGGATGGTTTCCCTGTTCAGAGGAGAGAGCAGGGAGGGCGAAATGGAGGCAGGAGAGCCGCAAATTTGAGTCAGGAGCCGGATGTCCTGATAGCCACAGATGACCCTTTCGCTCAGGGATCAAGGAGGCACAGGGGGTGACACAGGAGTACAGTCACTAGTTAGATGGCCAGGTATGAGGGCAGGTTAAAATACAAGCACTGAAAGTGTAGACAGGCATGGTATGAGGGACAGAGACAAGCTGGGGGCTGAGGGTGTGGAAGGACCACGACTGAGAAAGGATACAAGGTCTAGGGGCCACAGTGTAGAAAGGCAACCAAAAAAGCCACATACAGCAGCAATTTGGGCCTGAAATTGTGACCTTGTCAACATTGTCCTCCTGGGGCCCAGTGCACTGGAAAAGCCAGCACTTAATTCTACCATTGCTTAAACGGTGCTAAGAGCCTCCCATTAGAAATGCATGCATTAAAAACCTGCCAAACACTCTTGGCTCCTCTGGGGACACCCCGAAACCAGGCCAAAGCTCCTGCTGCTTTCTTAAGCTTTGTGCTGCAGCTGGGCATCAGCAGTCTTCCCAGCTCAGTGCGCCGCCTGCTCCTGGAGGGCCTCAGGGCACAAAAACTATCTCCAAGCGGCTCTGCCTCCCCCCTCTTGGTTTCAAGGTCCTTCCAGGATTTCTCTAACCACTTTCTGAAAAAGGGGTCTTTCCCAGGGGCGCTTGGTACTGGGAGTTGGTGCCTTACTCGAAGGGACTCTCCACACCAGCTGGATAGTTTCTGTAACACGCACTGGTCTGAGCATCACTGCAGCTGCTTCAAATCACCACCCAGACATGGTCCTTGCTTTTGCCCCTGGCTATAGTGAAAGGACAGTGCCGTGGGAGAAGCTCGCAGCAGAGGTGTGGCACTTGCACAACAACAGCCCCTTCCCTCTCAGCCCCACTGCCTCCAGGGATGCTCCCATTTATTGCAGGAGTTACCATCAGTCACGCAAGAAAGAACCTGTGGCTGTGCCCACAGGTGCTCCAGAAGCCCTGAGAAGTTTGGGACCAAGAGAAGAGGGAGCAGGAAGCCTGATGACCAGTGGATTTGTGACATGGAAGACATTTGTGTGCATGTGTGTGAGAGAAAGAGATAATGTCTTCTACTGCAGCTTCTCGGATGTCCACCAAGCGTTGAGCTCACACAGCACTCTTTCCTTTAATGGGGCTCTGTGAAGGTTTCTCTCTCGCTTTCTCTCCTCTAATTTATCCCCCTATTTTCATGAAACACATAAGATCTCAGCATCACTGAGATGCATCCCAATGTTACATTTGTTTGAAATTGGTCCTGTAGTTTCAAAAATCTAGAGGACAGACGAGCTGGCTTAGGCAGAAACATAAAAAGAAAAAAAAAGCTGTAGAGCCACCCTAGAAAGTCATGCAACAAAAAGTATTTTAATGTCACTAACCAGACAAAGACTTCATCCCTTACAGGGGTTGAACTGGTATCAATGGGTCCTGCTGAAGGGTGGCCACTGAACGTTAGAGGCTCTGTGAGTTTTGGCAGAGTGCTGCCGCAAGAGAAATCTCGTGGTTCAACTCTGGGCAGGTTTATTTCACCATGTACAAAGCCACAGTGCCTGCTGGGAGAAAAATCATCCCTCTGAAAGCTGGGCTGGCCCTGCCATGAGTGGGGAGGAAGCTTGCAGCTCCCAAACTCCAGCTGTCCCTGACACAAGGAAGCCCCAAAGCACTAGGATCCCAGCAGGACACTGGTGAGGAAGCCCACAAAACCACACAGGATCTCAGCAGCTTCTCACAGGACACCGCTGCTAGGATGCTCACAGCACTCAAATTCCAGCCATCAACGACAGGGCCCTGCACAGAGGAAGGGCAGAGGGCTGAAATACAGGCTGTAGGACTGCCCCAAGGACACGCTGCTCTGCAGCCCTGCCCTTTGGCCAGTTCGGGGCACAGGAAGAGTTCAGGTGTTAACCTGAAGTTACCGTCTGCCATACATGTGCACCCAGGCTCCAGAAAACGCACAGCCATTGACTCCAAACCTTTGCTGGGCCAAGCAGCTTAAAGACTAACCATGAAAAAACACCAACACGATGCTGTGTATAAAACCCCTGCTCTCCCATCGCGCCTCCCCAACAGCGATTAGATGCCTAATTTGTTAGGCAGCAAGAAAGAGAGAATGGGAAAGCTCAGGGGAGAAAAATGAAGCAGCTCAGAAGCGTGAAAGAAAAGAGAGTGCTTTAGAAGCGTAAATCTTATTTTAGAGTGATAAATACTGGCAAAAAGGTCTTTCATATGCCAGTGGTTCCCTGGCAGGCCAGAGAGCCACCTTTGTTTTCCAAAGTTAAATGGTTACCTTTTATATTAATATGATTATTGAAGATTAAGGGGGATTTGCATCAAGCCAGCTCCACCCAGACAGCCCGCGGCAGCAGCCCACAGGAATGAGTGCATGGGGGTAGGCTTGGGGAACAGCCTTCTCCAAGTAGAAGAGGATGTCAAGAGATTACAGGTTCCATAAAATATATGAGCAGCAATAAAGCCGCCTTCATCGCTCTCCCTCCAGGGGAGAGGGGGGCTTGGGAAACATCACTCCCTTTGGTGTCATCCCATGAGCCCAGACATGAGGCAGTGGAAAGGCTTAGAAATAATTCCTGTTGGCAATGGGGAGGGAGCGTGGCCCCCCCTGTGACTGTCTGTAGGGACCTGCCATAGGGAGCGCAACAGCAAGACTGGCTCTGCCTGCGCACGAGTATGGGTGTGCATGTGTGTGAGTCACTGTAGAGAAAGGGGTGGCAGTGTCGGCTCCGGGGGTGCAAGGCGGAGGGGGAGTATACGTGGAGGAGTTGCTATAGGTGATGGGGTGGATGTGGGTTAATCACTCTGTGAAGCAGAGAATGAGTGCTGACTCTGGGGGGGCAGGAATTGCCATGGGGAACCAGGCAAAGCGCTGGTTGTGAGTGTGTGTGTGTGTGCATGTGTGTTTGCATGAAGCAGTCACTGTGGAGAAAGGGGTGGGAGCGTTGGCTGTGTGTGAGGTGCCGTAGGGAACGGGGTGGGAGCGTGGGCTGTGCGTGGGTGTGCATGGATCACGGGAGACGACCATGGTTGTGTGAGTGTGTGTACGGGAGAAGGGCTGTAGGAAACGGGGTGGGAGCACTCCTTCTGCACGTGTCCCCCAACATGAATCACTGTCGCAGGGAGCAGGGTGTGAGGGCTGGCTCTGTGCATGTGTGCGTGGGAGGCAGTTGCTGCAGGGGACGGGGAATGACCTCTGCTCTCTGCCAGCTGTCAGGGGAAAGGGACAGAAGTGGCAGCTCTGCATGAGTGTGTGTGTGAGCTGCTGCAGGTAACAGGCCAAGAGTGGGCACTCTGGGTTCATGGGAGGGAGCTGCTGTAGGGAGCAGGGTGGGAGCACTGGCTTTGTTTGTGTGGGGGGCATTGCTGCAGGGGAGGGCAGCATGTCTAGCATGAGGCCAGGAGAAATTCTTGGGCTGTATGTGATGTGACTGTGAAGACCCCCATCCCCTTAGGATCACTGTGACGCCTCTGCTGTCCTGTGCTGGCCTTTCCTACAGCAGCAGCTCCTGGCTTTCACCAGGTTGGCTGTGAACAGCAGGTCCACGTGCTATTTGAGAGATGCCCTCACTCAAACCAAGCATACCTCCAGTATTTCTGGATGCTAAATACATGCCCAGCAACCCAGCGGTGCCAGTTTGGAGTGCTCCCAAACATGCTACCCTGAAGGTAGGGCAGGGAACGGGCATGGAGGGGGTTAGTCCTTGCATTACAGCTAGCTGCTGTCTCTTGCTGGAGGGACTCAGAGCCTAAGGAATCACATAGGTCCTGGGCTGGCTGAGGGTAGCCATCACTTCACAAGGTGCACTGGCGGCCAGTCGTCCTGTGGAGAATACCTCCAGGCCTGCAAACTCCTGTGGGGCACAAGCGCTGGCATTCCAGCATACTGCAACATGCCCTCGCGTTCCAGCCAACCTTCCCCTGGGCAGCCATCTGAGAGAGGTTCCCTCACCAGCAGTGAGACCTCTCTCCAAGTAGAACAAGCAGCCACCCCAGTACAAGTCCAGCACGAAAACTCCAGAGGTCAAGCCACCATTCCAGTGAGAGGAAGGGGCTACTCTTGTGTAGCCTTCCCAGCTAGGGTGTCCCTGACACTCTGCAAGATGTCAAAAGACGGGGCAGCCCCTGTGCTCAGGTTTCCCACAAATGGAGAGTCAACCAGAAGCAGAAGCTGTTACAGATGGTGGTTCAAATACAAGCAGATGCAGTCCTGATCTGGTGTGGGGCAGAAGCAGAGGAAAGGTGTGAGGGGACATGGAGAAGCTGTTTCAGGTGACCCAAGAGAGAAATGCTGTGGCAGCACGGGCTAATGGGGACACTTCAGCCCCTCAAAGCTCTTCCTCTGGTCAATGCGTGCCTGGATTCAGCAAGAGGAGTAGCCCCATGCTGGACACGGCATTACATTTCCACACGGCTGCTTCCACCTTCCCCCCCTCCTCCACCCCCAGGCAATGGCACAGCTCAGCCCCGCTGGGGAGAGACCCTCCTCCCGGCCAGCTCGCCCACCTATATTTCAAGCTAACATCTGACATACGTTTTGACACAGCCGTGCCTCCCCTCTCTTTTCCCCACTACCTTGCCTTGTTTAGAGCCTGTTTTTTTCTTCCATTGCCAAAACACAATGACTGTTATAATTAACAGATTATCTCAGTGCGACAGCTGCAGTCCTTTGAAAATTAGGTTGAATAACAGGATCCTGCCGTATGGTAATTTCTTTTCATCTCTCAAATATTTTTTCTCTCTCACTCTTGTTTCTACCTCATTTCTTTTTCTCTTTCTTTCTTTTCTCTCCCCCCCCAACCTTTCACCAGCTCCCTGACTGCATGAGTGGTATCTTTGGGGTGAGACAGGCTCAAGGGCTCTCTCTACCTTCATCAGCTGTTTTAATTCCTCTTCTTTTACTACCACACCTCCCAGAGAGGCAGTGTTTGCAAGTAGGATCATAAACATGTCAGGAGAAAACGTGCCCACCAGAGGCCATGGTCAGGAGCCCTCTCTGAAGCCCCACTGGCTCAGAAAGGCAGCCCAGGGAATTGCATGGGAAGGGGAGAAGCCAGGATGCAGCAGCCGGAACCACTGCCTGCGGCTTTCCCACGGGGAGCTGAGCGCAACGGTGTGGCTGAGTGGTTTGTACTGAGCTAGCCAGGGTGCTCTACCCACCCACCTACCCGTCCGCCTTCTTGCTGACTCAGTATCTGCCCCTGACTCACCATTTGCTCACTGAATGGGGACTGGCAGTACTTATACGGCATCCTTCCCTCTCACTAAGGCAATAGCTCTGCCACTTACCACCCCCTCTCCCCATTATCCACCTACATCTGTCTCTCTACCGACTCAATCAACCCAAGCCAGCCAAAAAAGCAGCTTGCTGGAAATTCGGGGTTTCAAAACCAAAATAAAAACTGGTGCTGCTCCCAGCTGGACCCAAACTAAAGGCTCTGGAAATCTCTTTCCTCCAGGATTGGAGATCCCCTGGCCCCTGCTGCAAACTGGGCTGATGCATTCACCGAAGCGGCTGGACTCCTCGGCCTCTGCTTGGGCAGACGTGCTAGCACACAGCATTTCAGGCTGCGAGGATGACCAGTCAGACATGCGGGATGGGTCTGTTGGGATGGTGCCCTGGATTTGGCAACTGAAAGGTTTCAAGTTCAACATGTTCTGGACTCAAAAATCTGCAACTTTGTCATCAACGGTACCAGGAGCATTAGTTAATTATTCTCAATGCCTGGCTTGAACTCATGCAAAATGCCTCGATCCTGCACTGCTCATTTCAACCACGTCCGTAATCTATACCACATCGTCTATTACAATTAAACACTGCTTTTTCCTCTCGAAAAACAGGGCAGCATTCCTCCACACCACTCATCCATCACAGCCTAACCCACCCCTGCAGAGGTTAGCTCCAGCTGAGTCCTGGGCCTCCTCCTGCCTCCTCAGCACAGCCATTTCCTCTCCTCCCATGGAGTTCCACTTCATTTATTTCCTTAATCCCTACTCAGTAGAACAGAAACACTTTGTCACCATTATTCTGCCAAAAGCCAAGTAGAGTCTTTTAACAAACACTGATCCATTCCATTGTATTTCAGCAGTCTCCAGTAAGGCTCCTCCTTGTTGTCCATGATCTCTCTCTTTTCATCGTTCACCACCCTCACCCTGCATTCTCCCTCTGCTTTCACTCCAGGCCCTGTGCTGGCTCGTGGCACTTACAGCGCATCTCCTCATTCATTCACTGTCACTTATCCAAATGCTACCTTCACTTATTAATTCTCCTTTTTTCTAGTAGCATCCCTCCTCTGAGTGCTTTGTACAGTCCTACTTACGTATCCAATAATAGTATTTTCCCAATGAGTGAGTCATGTACCCCTTTGCTGACATTTAGAATTCTCCTTGTTCTTTGAAACACGTTTATTCATCCCCCCTCTATACAATTATATATGTCTACTCAAGATCTTGCATTTCCTACAGCAGCAGTGCAGCAAACAGATGATCCATGCAAATAACTCAACAAAATAATTGTCTCTGCTGGTACCTTGTCATCCGCCATTTTAATTATGTAGGCCAAAGCTAATTCAAGGTATGACGCAATCAAAAATAGGGGACAACTTAATTTAAAAAACACTCCATCCTTTCCTTTGCTCTTTCTCAGTCCAGATTTCAATCTTTTTTTCCACACCTGTTTGCTGCTCTGCCTCTTTCGATGCTTTTAGGAGCAGAGTACATGGAGGCTGCAACTGATATTGGGCCTCTGGTTTCCTAGGTACTGTAAATATGTTAAGTGAGAAACAAACCTTGCTCCAGACTGTTTCCAAGCTGAAATGACAGAGAAAAAGGAGTATCACCCAGCTAATAGGGGCACGTAAATGTCTTACCCACTAACCCAGGTAATAGATGCTCCCTGACCAGGGAGTGATGCCACATCCCCCTAAATCTCTCTCCAGAGGCTTCATCAGGTAGCCCTAGCAAGTAATTCATCTGGCAGTCCCTCCTCATTCCTCACCATAGCCCTTATTCCTTCCCCACACTGTTCTTTGCTTCTCTTCCAGTCCTTAGTCACCCCTGCATATGCCATCTTTTATTTATTCCTTACTACTCCACTTAATCTGCATAGGCCAAACCCTAAGCTCTGTAGTCACCCTGACTCATTTCCTACCCAGGAAAAGCAACGACTTAAATCAGTGGGAAAGCCTGTGATGTCAATCTGGACAGAGACTGATACTGCACGGGGACTCCCACATGATTATTTCTTGTTCTCTTCTCACTCATTCAGGTCTCCATTTAGCAACATACTTAAGCATGCACCCAACTGTAAACCTATGCAAGTCCCATTCAGCTTCTCAATTGCTTTCTTCTGCAACATCTGTGTTGATGGTTCCCACATCTTCCAAACACAACAGATTCTCCTTCTGTGCTTCCTCTTCCTAGCCTCTTTGTTACCCACCCACCAACATCCTTTCTCTCGCTTTGAGAAATTTAGACTTTTCCTTTTTTTCCCTTTGCTTGTTTGGATTTTCTTACTTTCACTGCTGCCCGGGGACTCCAGCTTGTAATTTCACCTCCCTTTTCCTGAGATTGCTATGTTGAATAAAACACTGACTTCCCCCTCTGCTCTCCAGTATTCTGAAATACCGAATTGGGCCATTGAGGAAAAAAGCTATTGGCCAGGACTGCTGTCTCTGATACTGAAACAGAGCTGGCAATAATATTTACAGGCTACTTTGAAAGCTCCAGGGATGGCTTGTGGCCAAAAATGATGATATCCACCCCCTCTTTTTTTTAATGATGTCTTCCTATGACTCAGTCTGGTCCATAAGTCAAAATGAGATTTTTTTTTTTTTTTAACCATCCTCCCTTTAAGCAATGAGAACAAGAGCCTTAAGAACAGAACACCGTAGCATCATGGACAGGATGGGTTATGTCACGAGTAATGCAACTTGGAGTGTCCTTGGTGGCTTTAAAAGAAGCAGAACAAAAGGCACATGTCCTCTTTCCGGAGAAATGAGTTTTGGCGGAGCTAAACTGGCAATTGCCTGAGTTTTCTAAACTTAGTTTTATCTGTAAGCAAAGCAAGAAACATGCGGGAAGCAGAGACACCATGACCTCAGGGGCTCATGACTTCCTGGGCTCAGCAAGGAGCTGCCGTGCCCTTTATTATCCACCATTGTACGGAGGCAGAGCCTTGAATAAAGGGGACGGTGCAGGGGAAACTGTGACAGCTGTTTCAAAGTGGGACTGTGGTGTACCAACGCAGCCTGCCCACACACTCTTACCTCTGCCTCCAGCTATACAGTCTGCAGCAACAAACAGCCACTCAAACGGTTGATAAAGGAGCAGTTCAGCCGGAGACCGCTTAATTTGCTCCTTGCCTGCTTTGTCTGCCGGTGGCAGGGAAAAATGCATGTTTGGAAATTGGCAGGGTTGTGTATAGCATTACCAGGCTGGAGTTACACTGACTGCTACAGAAGAAAAAAAAAAACAACACCAAAAAAAAACCCAGGAGGAGAGAAGGCTGAGAGCTGGAGAGGAGAAGGGTGGGGTGGAAGCGGGGGAGAGCCAGGCAAGGAAAAAGGGAGAGAAATGAGATGGTATTGTATCCGAGACTAGATACTATGATGATGGGGACATTAAGAATATGATAGATAGGCAGGAAAGGAAGGCAAACAGACAGAGGCAGGCACAGAGAAAGAGACAGAGATGAAGGAGGGAGGGAGAAGAAAGAGAGAGAGGCAGAATTAATTTAGGAGGAATATATTGAAAACATAATCTTCTCAACGGGGAAAAAAGAAAGAGAGAGAATTAAACAAACGGCGACAGGAAACTGGGAAAGAATAACTTTTTTTTTATGAGCTTGTTAACATTTGTGAAGTTAAGTAACCCTAAATTTATGCCATTAATTTGCATGTATTACGATTTTTTTCTCTGCTGCCAGTTTATAGTCTCTGTGAAACCTTTAAAAAGTGGCTTTTTTTCCTCCTTTTCCCTTCGCTTGTGTTAATTAAGGCTTGTGATATATGAGTATTTTTACACTGCTGCTGTGCTCTAGCATTTAATCATCAAATGGCCCTTTTTGCCTTTTCTTTGGGCCCCTCCTGCCTCTTCTCCGCCTCTCCACAGAAACATGAGGAGGTCTGTGGGTCCACCCATCCGCACTGATCTGTAAACCATACCTAGAGCCAGGTTGGGCTCCTACGTGCACAGAAAGAGCTGCTGTGGAAAATGCCAGTCCGGCTTCTTCCCTCCATCCAGAGGACTGCCCCACACCCGTTCCAGGGACAGCAGTCCCTCCTCTCCTCCCAAGGACTCTTTTTTCTGGGCAGACAGATCTCTCTCCTAAGCACATCGCCGACTTTGGAAGTGCCCAAGGCCAACACGAAGCATAGCTGGTGGAGCCCTTTTGGCAGCTGTCCCAGCGAGCATATTTCTGAGCTCAGCTGGACAGGAGCCTTGGTCCTAAATGTGCTTTGATTGCTTTGCTCCTCTCTAAAGGCTCTGTATCTCCCAGCTGTAAGCAGAGCTTGCTGAAGCAAGAAGCAGGTTGCTAAGCCTGGTTTGGATGCTGTTTGGTCTCTAGTGGAGCTGACGGGACTCATCTTGTTAAAAGCCAGCTGAGCTGAGACCACCAACACTGAACACTGATTCAGACCTAAACACCCGCCATGGGAGACACAGCAACTCGAGCAGGGAGTAAGGCTGATTGCTGGTCACAGCAAAGATGGTGTTCCCTCGTCCCCTATGGAAGGAGCTTGTGATCTCCTTGGGGCTCTGACAGGCACATGACAGGTCTCTGGAGGGTCTTTGCTGAACTGGAGTTGGGAAGGAGAGGCAGGGGAGACAGACCAGGCTTTCCGCACTGTCACTATCATTTTGCCATATGGGGGTGTTGAGCACCGGAGAGGATATTCTGATTTACTCCCTTGCTTACCGTTGCTGTGGCAACGGGAGAAATACAGGCCAAACCAGGCTGCATCTGCAATGTGGTGGTAATAGGGAGTTTGGGTTCCCATGTGTTTGTTTGTTTGTTTGTTCGGCTGTTTGCAGGAGCCACATGGTAAAAAAGCACTGTCGCAATGAAAAGGGAATGGGGCCCAAACTGCACCCAGACAAATACGCCCTCCTCTCGTGCAACAGCAAAACAGTCATGCGTGCAGTCATATTCACAGTGCATAGCCTGAGGAACACCAGCACATACACGTGTCCTCTCTTCCCACCACACATACACCTCTGGAGCTGGGGGTGCCCTAGCTACTCTCCCACTGTCCCAAGAAGCCGGACATCTTGTTTCATAGATACAAAGCCCCTGTGCAGCAGACACTTTCTAGTAGGGCTCTGAAGCGCAACTAAGAGTTTGAGGCCCACCAGCTTGTGTCAGCAAGCCTCCGCCATCAGGTCCACACATCCCAGTTAGCCACGATGCTAAGGGGCCACAAACCCCCCACTGGCTGCTGAGCAAATACTCCTCCCTGCAAATACTCCTCCAGCACATCACGGTGGCTAGTTCTTACCCCCCAAGGTGATCGACAAAACAAACTCAGCCTTGTCTCAACAGTCATATCCCCAGCTGGGAGAGATGGCCTCCGTTCCCAACACCAGAGTGAGCCCTCAAGTCACATAAATTGGCCTGTTGCAGATGCCAACCTCCAACTGTGACACCATCATCCTACGAGTCTGCCAGCACAATTCCCACCCCAGAAAGCAAGCTGTAGAGCAGAGTTAGGTACAGCCTTTTTCTCTCCCTCTCCTCCACCCTGCTGGAACCTGAGTATTCTCAACCTAAACTGCGGCCTTTGGAGAAAGGCTCAATGTCCAATGCATCCAAAATACGGGCCCGAGAGACCCACTTTGGGTCAGGTGGAAGGAAGGAGATGATTTTTCAGCTGCCCCTCACAGCTTCAGAGCTGCTCCCTCGAGAGCTGGAAGCATAGAATAGCCTTATAGCAAGACAAAGTTGCTCTTCAGTCACATCATTATCTGCTCTTCCTTGTCCCACAGCCCATAACAGGCTGAGGCTAGCCGGGGTGTAGGGGAGCAATGGCCTGATGTGAAGGCAGGAACAGGGTTTGGCTGCCCAAGCATAGAGGTCCTGGTGTTCCTGGAAATCAGACTCCCAATCAGCCTTGGGAGTCCTGTGTTGCAACTTCTGCAATGGAGAGGCAAAGTCCATGGCAGAGAGAGACTGAATTTCCTCAGTCTGGGAGGGCAAGGCCCTGTGAGGTGGGACGCATCTATGAGGACAGTGCATGTGGGGTCTGCGACACTGACAAGACACGGGGTGACACTGAAACGGTGGTGATGCCAGTAACCTGTTGGCTGCTGCTAGTAGTGACTTGAAGGACATTGTGTTAAAAAAAGGTGGGGAAACAAAGAGGTTAAGGTTGTGCTGGAAAAGATGAGGTGATGGAGATGAGAGGCTCTGCAGGCATGAAAAGCTTCTCCAGAACATTGCGCAGAAAGGAGAAGTCCAGCTCAATCGCAATGAGGAAAGGCAGCTGCAGGACATGTGTGGTGTCTGCGTGTGCGCTAAAGGAATGCTGTGAGTTTGCAGAATGCCTGGCCACCCAGGGCCCTGTGCGTGCAGGAGAGGTACGATGGGGTATAGATTCCCCTCCTTTGACTCCTGGCTGCCTTTTCTCCCATCATTCCTGAGACTCCATCTGGCTCCACTATTTTTACACACATGCACAAAAAAGAAGAGAAAATAAACACTTAATTTCTAACATAATCAGCCCTTCTCTCACTAATTAGCACCCTCTGAGCACATCCACAGGCTGTGAGAGATACTCTGGGGCTGATAATGACCCCCAACCTGCAGTTGCATATGTTGAAGGGTCAGCAGCGCCAAGAGCAAGCCAGGGGGAGGCAGGGAGCAGAGTCACCTTTGCCATTTGTTTTTTTCCCTCAAATCTGGGATGCTGGAAGGGGGATGTCTCTTTTTTGGCAGGATCCCTTGTGTGTATGTGGTTTTTGGTGAGAGAGTGAGTGTGTGTGTGTGCACGCATGTGTGCAGAGGAGGGGGGAAGCTGGAGAGGTTTGGAGGGAGGGGACTGGAACAAAATTCTGGCGCTGAGCCCAAACCTGAAACACATGCCAATTTGTGCCTCTTGCTGGTGGTAATGAAGGGCTCCGTTCAGGACACACGGGACACTAATTAAGGGGCTTCAAAGGCAGCTTTCTGCAGAGTGCTCTCTAAAGGGGGGCTGAGGGGAGGAAGGAGCACAAGAGGGGGGTGTTCTCCACTCAATGGAAGATTTCTGGCTCCTAGTACTGCTGGGGAAGGCACTTTTTCTTTCTCCCTGTCTCCCATAGCAACTCCTACCCATGAGAGCTAAGAAGGTGCAAGCATCTGGCAGCTCTGGGCAAGCCCTCAACAGCTAGCAGGCAAGGCAGGCTCCGGTACCAAGCGTGTGCTGCCGTGGGGAGGGGAAGGTTCCTAGTGGAAGTGCAGGGACACCATGCTGAAAGGAAGCAAAGGTGGACATAGGGCATAGCAAAAAGAGAGAAAGGAAGAGAAGGAGCTGGAAGAGAAGAGGCAGGGACTCGCTGTGATTGGTTTGCAAAGGTAGCACCTATGGGAACAGGAGTTGCCCTTAGTCTCCAGGGATTTGCAGGGAATAAAGCTCTGGATCACTACAGATCAAAACTCCATGGCTAAGTCTTGTCAATTCCTCCCATGGGGTTATTTCTCATGAAAGACTGGATGGTGCAAACTTCGTGAATAGGGCAATGGGCAGGGCAGCAAATATGCCTCCAGTGTGTCAGTCTGGGCACAAGGCTCTGGGCTTAGCTGGGCACCAAAGACCAACAGGCACTGCCTGGGCACCCGAAGAGCTCTAGCCCACTTCCAGGAGCTTCACAGACCCTGGCCCTACAACCTCTAAGTGTTGTAGATTCACTCATAGCTGTAGCGTTTTTGTGTCAGAGGGAGGGAGCCAAGCCACAGAATGGGTGATGTGACTCAGCCCTGGCCACCAAAAAGTCTTAGCTCAGCTCTCCTGCTTCCTACCTGGTACCTTAACCACACACCTGCGCACTCTCCCTCCACGGGAGTAAGCATGAAACAGCAGCTCTGGTGGAAAACAGGCCTGTGCTAAGATTGAGTAAACGGGGACAGAGTGTGGGAGGAAAGAGAAGAATAAATTGGCAGAGTGCGCAACAGAGCGTTAGTGAGAGACAGGAAGAAAGGATGAGTGAGAGGGATGGTGAGGAAGAGAAAAGGGAGAATAGAGGGTTATCTACGGATTATATTCACTGGGCTGTGCATCAAGCACAGAGAGAAAGTGAGGGAAAGAAAAGAGAGGTGATATGAGCACATGAGAGGGAGAAGAAGTGAGAAGAGACTCACGAAGAGCAACAGAAGCAGACAGCTTGAGAGAGAATCAGTGCTTCACTGATCCTGCACGACAGCATGCTCCCTGCCATCACTCACCACCCCACAAGCTGCCAGAGTGCCCCACAGCTCCCCTTAGCTTCAGAGGGAGCTGCCTTCTCTATGCCAGGCTGTCTCAGCACCACGCGTGGGTCACCTGGACACAGCTGTTCGGGAGTCAGGACCAGTCCTGCCACTGTGAGCCATGGGTACACAATATTTAATCAAGGTGAAGCAAAAGGCTAGCTGAACTCATCTTTCAGTAGTCCTCTAATGCTCCTCCACAATTGTCCAGATCTGTAGTTTTTCTAACCTTTCTGCCCTCTCCTGTTCACTATCCTCCTATGCACCAACCCACACTTAACCACTCATTCCAGATGACCTGCTCCATGTCTCCCGTGTTCAGTGTCACCCAGCCAAAAGCACGGCCACCTGTGGCCCAGAGAAGTACAGGAGGGCTGTGCCTACAACTGGAGAAAAAGAGGGAGGATGCTCACCCTGGGAGAAGCACCTGTGGTGAGACTGGCTGAGGTGTGACTCCGGCCAGCAACTGCCCAGTGCAACGCAATTCTTAACATCAGCTCTTGCTTGGGCAAAAGAATTCACATGCATATAGAATCACAGAATCATTAAGGTGGAAAAGACCTCTAAGATCATCTAGTCCAACTGTCAAACCAACACCACCATGCCCACATGCTATATCCAGCAATTCTCTGTCTACTTTGTTACTACTGCCTCACCATGAATCTCACTGCCCAGTCCCAGCAGTTTCTGAGAAGAGGTGGTCAGATTCCTAGGCAGACAGAGTCAAAAGGGTTTGGATGCAGAAACACATCATGATCCTGAAATCAGCCCCAGTGCAGGTCTTGCAGCTGCCTGGGCTGAGGAACATCCTGGGGTCTGCTAGGATCTGCAGAGAAAAGAGATCAGCCTCAAGGAGGTGCAGACAGTCTCAGATGTAATCGCAAGACACAGCCTTGGAAGTGCTTAGCTCCGTCGCCAACTCTTGTCCCATGCAAGTGTAACAACCACAGCACAGTCCAGGGAACTCCAGGGCACTTGTGTGCCCTGCCTCCTTCCATCCCACAGACCACCAAACACTTCCCATCAGCTGCTAATAGCTGCTGAACCTTTACTAAGAAAGCCACAAAAGGTCTAAATTGAATGGGAGGACAGAGCTGATTACCAACCTTTTCTGACCATGGGGGAAATAGCAGCCAGGATTTTCAGGTTCACAGAAAGATACCAGCCTTAGTTTCCATGGAGAGACAAAACAGGGACACTCTCCAGCCTCCCCTTTCCTCTCCCAGTTCTTCCTTCTCCTCCCCATCCTTCTGCCCTGTGCAATCCAAAGGACCGAAGATAGATGAACAGGCAACTAGTGAATCATTCTTATTGAGTTTGAACTGATTATTAAAAAAAAAAGGAATCAAAAGAGAGAGAGAGAAAATCAAAGCTGGGATTACAGGCTTAGCAAGCATGAGTGCATATTCAGCCTACACTGTTCTCTTTGTGACTCTGTCACACCGGTAGACTGCTAAGAGAGTTACACCATTACTAACATGACAGCATTGCCCTACCCAGCCTGGATTAGAAATCCCAGTGGCTGTGTGGAGGGGAAAAGTCCCTTGGCAGTGGCAGGCACTTGGCCTCACGATGCCTTCCACTCACAGCATGCCGGCCAGGCAGGGAGAAGTATTCAATTACCAGACAGGCTCTGCCTTTTCCTAGGCCAGCTTTCTCTTATTGTCTGACTGCTTTCTCCCTGGCCAGCGATGCTTGAGAAGTCTGTCACGCAAGAGAAACTCAAGATGGTCCAGACAATTCCTGAATCAGGCAGACTTGTCACAGCTGACCCCCTCCTCCTCCTCCTCCTCACGAATACACAGTCTTCTCCGAGGATGGATAGGCTGCTTAGTCTGCAGGCGGTGAATATCTCCTTCACAAACACTGGACCTCCAACAGCTGCCTGGAAAACTGGATCTCCCTGTTCCCTGCTGGGCTGGGAGCATCAGCCAGTTGTGATTCCTTAGCCTTTCTCTGGCCTAAAATCATCCTACAGTCACAGAGCTGAGACTGCTCTCATTACTTTCACTTCTTAAGGAGGACTCTACCAGTTTTTAAACATATTAAAGATGTGTGTGTTGCCCTAATGCAATTCTCAAATATCTCCTTTGTTTCAAGTAACCCCCTCTATAAATACCACTCAAAACATCATGGCAATCAGATCATCAGCCACACTCTCACCCACTGCTCATACCCTTCGTATGTCCCTGGGGACTGTGATCCCTCACTGGGATAGTGCTGTTACAGTGTGTCTGTGAGCTGGCGCAGATTGACCAAAAAAGGCAATAAATGCATCACCCCGGCCAGGATGCAGGAAGAGGAAGGGTCTTTGAGTAACATGCTCTCTCATTGCCCTGGCAGCAGCCGGCATCTCTGCTGATGTGGCCAGCAAGGATTTGGGGAACCAGCTTTGGTACCACTGAGGGAAAACGAAATGGATGCCATGTGAGTTGGCAGAGAGGGAAGGAGTTGGACTTGGAGTGATGTCATGGTTTAACCTCCGTTGGCAACAAAGCACCACAAAGGGGCTCGCTCACCCTTTCCCCCACCCAGTGGAATGGGGGAGAGAATCGAAAGGGCAAAAGTAAGAAAACTCATGAGTTGAGATAATAACAGTTTAATTACTGAAATAAAATAAAACAAAATAAAATAAAATAAAATAAAATAAAATAAAATAAAAAAAAATAAATTGTAATGAAAAGAAAAACAACAAAAAGAGAGAGAGAAACAAAACCCAGGAAAAACAAGTGATGCAACCGCTCACCACCTGACGATGNAATGGGGGAGAGAATCGAAAGGGCAAAAGTAAGAAAACTCATGAGTTGAGATAATAACAGTTTAATTACTGAAATAAAATAAAACAAAATAAAATAAAATAAAATAAAATAAAATAAAATAAAAAAAAATAAATTGTAATGAAAAGAAAAACAACAAAAAGAGAGAGAGAAACAAAACCCAGGAAAAACAAGTGATGCAACCGCTCACCACCTGACGATGACACCCAGCCAGTTCCCAAGCAGCAATTGCTGCCCCCTGGCCAACTCCCTGCAGTTTATATACTGAGCATGATGTCATATGGTATGGAATATCCCTTTGGCCAGTTTGAGTCAGCTGTCCTGGCTACGCTCCCTCCCAGCTTCTTGTACACCTCCTCGCTGGCAAAGCATGAGAAGCTGAAAAGTCCTTGACTTAGTATAAGCACTGCTTAGCAACAACTAAAACATCAGTGTGTTATCACATTATTCTCATGCTAAATCCAAAACACAGCGCTATACCAGCTACTAGGAGGAAAATTAACTCTATCCCAGCCGAAACCTGGACAAGTGAGAAATGCAATGAGCTGAAAGGAGAAGAGAACTGGGTATGCAGTGCCTGGAGGGTGAGGGTCAGGACCAAGAGCAGCAGAAGGAGTTGCCTAGGACAGCTGCTCACCCAGATGGTCTCCAGTCTGCAGCCTTCAGTTCTTGCCTTAGCTCCAGCCCCGCGGCTGGTGCTCGTGGCCTCATCTCCCCACATCCCTGTTCTGCAGCCAGTAAAGCCACTGGTGGGGCAGGCTCCGTACCACTGCAGGAACTGGGGCAGGGACCATTCCTTATTCACGGTACCCCAGTACTATTTCATCTGTGCCAACCCAAAGAGTTGGGAATAAACACATTTTTTCTTTCCAGAGCTGCCCCGGGGCTAGGCTACACTATTTTATGGCCCAGTTCTTAGCCTATTTGCATTTTGTATTTTTACTTCAACTGCTGTTTGTTTCCAGGTATTTGGGATGCCTAATGATTTTCAAAGCACTGTTTATTTTAATCCCTCTAATTTATTAATACATTGGCTGGCCTTGAAGTGCTTGGGAAAGAAGAGTAAGGAAGTTGTAACCGGTGCTTTGAATAAAGCATCAAACTGTCATATGATCACATCAAAGCAACAGCAAGCAGCTCACTTTGTTGGCTACATCGTGATACAGCCTAGTGGGTCCTCCAGCTTGGTGTCAGATTTCCTCATACATGTCACCCTGCAATGCTACCAGGCTCACCAACTCCAAGGGTGAAGTAAAAAATAGCAATGCCCAGAGGCTGCTCCACATGAAAAGTCTGCCCCTTCTCACCCTCCCACGTGTTGTGAGAATGTAACATGCCACCATGGTGCAGATAATATAAACCATGCTGACATCCACGTGGGTTTGCAGGCAATGTTGTAATTTTCCAATAAATCAAAGGTGCACTTGGCCTCCATCCTCCACTATACTCTCTTCAGCCCGGCGCCCTGTGGTGAGGATAGTTTCACGCACAGGGCAGTCCCTGAAAAAACAGTGAGCATAAACACAGCTAATCATGCAAATGAGAGGGCTTGGAATCTCTGCTAGTCAGTCCCAACTGGAAAATATCAGATTTCCTCAGCACCAGAGAGCAACTGACAGGTCCTGAAAATCCTAGGGGCTGCCCTCAAATAACTTTTCCTGTCTCCAGGAAAGTGGTGAGTGAGTGTGCCCCATCGTGCATTCACGAACCTGCCCTCATCTAAGTCAAGGCCTGCAGACCACAGTCTTTTGCAGCTGATAACTTCATAGCATCCTTACAGCTGAAAGACCCGTGTGCTGTCAGCGGTCCCACTGAGCTGAAGAACCCCTTTCTCCCATCTCACGCCTGCTAAGAAAGCTCACAGCAGCACAACTTGCCTTACCCATTGCTACTGCTACAGCTCTGATAGCTGCCGTGTCAGCAATGAACATGTTAGCCATGGACCAGCACTTGCCAGGGACACACACCACTCGCAGAAAGCAGAAGCCTCTCGCTCCTGTAGCGGCAGGGCTTCCTGCAAGTGTACATCTTGTGCTAAAGGGCTGAGGTGATTCCACAAACAGCTCTGTGAAAGCAGCCTGAAGTTGCTGCTGGTTGTCATGATGAGTTAGTTGTGCTACATGTCCTCCAGAAGCACGGTTCTGCCTGGGAATAGACAATGACTACTGTTTACATGGGCTGAACACATCCTGCCTGAATGAGCTTATTACACCAGCCAGCACGGCTGCCTGGCAAGGGGGGGCACCTGCACCAATGCTCTCTTTGCACTGGTGGATAGACCGATAGAAACAGAGGTGCCGATGGTGGGATAGAAGCTCTTTCACCCGGGATGCAGGAAGGACAAAAAAGTTTTTGCAGTGCCAGTTGCAAAGCTGTTTCTGGAGTGGCTCCCTTGGCCGATACACACAGGCTCTGTCAGTGCTGATGCAACCCATGCAGAAGCGTGCCCCAAGCTCTCTGCATACCCGTCCAAAGGCAGGCGCCTGCATGCCCAGCAGCTCAGATACAATACATTTGCAGGACAAGTATATCCTCAGCAGTGCCAGGTCAGACACCTTCCTAGGATAAGCGGTCACAGCAATAGATTTACTCCCTTCCCCACCACAGATTAGGCCTACATGTCCAGGGGTAGCTCCAGGTCCTGCCCAGACATCACTGCTGATCACTCACCAGGCATTGCCATGTCCCCAATCACCATATTAATACTTTTGCTTCTAAATCCTGTGCTTTACTTTAAAAAGCCCCTCTTCTATCCTAGCTGCATCTCCCAGCTGATGAACGGGAGCCCAGGGACCAGGGCTGCCTGCCACAATGCCTGCTTGCACCCTGCCGCTTCGTGGGGTGCCAGCCTGCCAGCAGAGCATCCCCCCTCCCCGCCTTCCCTCCCTGGCTCCCTCCACTCCCACCACCTCCTGCCAGCACAAGAGGGGCTCCCTGGGGAGGCACTGAGACTGCTCACCCCCTTCCTCTCTCCCATCTCCTCCTCCTGTGTGGACCCCCTGATGGCATCTACCCACTCACTGGGCAGGACATCAGAGACATCGTGCCTGCCCTGCTCCTGGTACTCAATACCAGTGACCTTGTTTTGAGGGCACTGTCAACCACTCCAGCAGCCTTCCCCTCCCACCCAGCCCCCCAAAGCCAAAAGGAAGAAAAGGAATGGCATGAATCCCAGCTCTCTGCTGTATGTTGCGGACAGGGCATTATCTTCACCCTACAAAGCAAGGGTAGCTCTTGACGTGCTGGGAGAGGTGGTGCTTGTGAGCACTTAGGTGATAAAGTCAGGTTATTACCTCCCTGCCCTGGCAAGGCACCTTGCTCTCCCTCCTGCCCATCTCCGCTGGGGCAGGGAACTCCCTGCTTTAGCAAAGCCTGATCTCCCAGCCAGCTCTCCTAGGCTGCAGAGGAGATAAAGATCTTTGAAGCAGGATTTGAATTGAGTCCTCAGCTTGATGATGTCCCACTTAAGGAGAAAGCCAGGGTGATTTAACCCTGATCTCTGCTCTCAACAAGATGCACCAACAAGTGATGAGGACTTTGGAGAGAAATAACAAGAGGGACAGCAGACAAATCAGCTCTCAGAGCCTTCCTGAGAGGAGCATAACCAGCTCATGTACTTAAGGCCAAAACCCTTCTCACTCTCCCTGCAGGTTTCTTGGTGTCTTTTCTTCTGTTGCCTATGATCTATGATCCCTCAGCAAAGAGCACAGCCTCGGCAGCCCAGCCCCAGCAGGGAAGTCCAAGAAAGGCCAAACCCTCCAGGATCATGCCTTTCTTATCTAAGAGCACAGGCAAGGGCCATCTGGCCCCAGGATGCTTTCTCCAGCAGTGACAAACACTGAGCCCTTGGAAAAAGGAGCAGAACCTGGCCAACATACGGTTATGACTCCCCAGGTTGCTCTCCCAGACAAGTTGAAGCCGGTGGATTTTGAGTTGAACAAAATTTACTATGAATTTACTAACCTCACAAAATTCTTCCATAGGATCTTGCCCAGTCTCCCCTTTAACTGCACTTTTTAGTTGCGCTTCATAGCTACATGCCAGGTGCATTTCTGGTGGGAAGAAAGGCGACAGTAAAAGGCCCATCCTTTAAAGAAGGGACTGTTTTGCAGTCCTTTCAGTGTGGTGTGTCTCTGTAGGCAGGGAGGAGGGCAGGTCTTCCTCCTCATAGGAGTGAACAGTAATGAACGCGCTGGGAAAGGCCAGCCGCGCTTGGGTGAGGCGTATGGGTCTTTGCATAAGAGCATGCCAGCCAAAATGGAGAGACCATTACTGCATTCGCTCATGTTCGATGTGTCTGTAAAACCAGCTAGTGCAAACATCCCATTGTGAATGCTCACATCTGATGTGGCTCGCACTGGGCCCTGGGACGTGTCCCCAGTCCATAAGTGTGCAAGCCGACACCACGGGGCGCACGCGTCTGTGCTGCCTGGCTGCCTGGGCGCCTGCCCACTGGGGAACTTTCCATCTAAACCAGCTGACAGCTGCTCTCCTGAGTTTCCTGGACACCAATAACGTTTTCCCTTTTCTAATCTCCCTGATGTAAATCCATTCACGACGAGTGCCTTGAGACTTTTAATTCCATCGGCATTAAACTCACTAAAACCTCCATTACCAAAAGCTTTTAGGATTTTCCCCAGAATCCACAAGTCAGGTTCGTAACGTGACAGAACTCCACCTCTCTAGGGTGTCTGAGAAATTAATTTGTGCTTTCTAAATGCCGGGATTGCTGACCAGACATTCAAAGTATCCCCCTTCCCGTCAGTAAGCTCCAGTTGCTGATACGACACAGCCGTTCCCAGACACTGAGCTGTCTTCTGAAACATCCATAACAGTGTGAGAAGATCCCTGACCCTGTAACAGGCAAAAGCAGATCGTCTGCCACAGAAGAGCAGTGCCAGAGGTTCACAGATGCTGTATTAAGAGTGGAAATGGTCTATTGCAGTGGTCCCTGGCTGCACTCATAGAGCAAAGGGCTAGCAAACGCATCACAACACTGATGTTCCCCCGTACCATAACAAGGGAAAAGGTAGTGTGGTCTCATCTCAGCGCTGCACACAGCCAGGCACTGTAAAAGCACAGGGATTATCCAGCTACACCTCAGTAGAGAAGGTGGCTGGAAGCCGAGAAAAGTTGAAGGTGGTGGTGGTGGAGGGGGGAAGACAGCTGTGAGTCAGTGAGCGACGTTTCTAAATGCTGTAATACTCCAGAGATGGTGCATTTATCCTTTGGCCCTGGAGGTTCATTGGTTGCTGTAATAGAGCAGAGAGATGCAATCATCTTCCGATCCCAGAGGTCTTTTTAGGTGCTATAATAGAGTAGTGGTGATCAAGCTGTCTCCAAAGCCTTGGGGTTTCTGGCACGCAGCAGGGGTGACGTCAGCGTCTCTCAGCCCCCGCAGTCCCCAGCTCCTGGATTCCAGGAGAGGTGCTGGAGATGTCGCTTCCACCCCAGAGGTTCGCAGGGGCTGTGATGATGTCAGCTTTGAAACACTGCCAAAGTTCCCTCTGGCCGTACAGGAGCTTTTAACCCCACGGCAAGGTGTGATATTGACCCCAGGTCTCTCGGCACTGGGACGCAAGCTTGGCTGCTCCCACTCTATCCACATCAGCTGCAGTGGGTGTAGCTCAGAGCTACCCACCAAAATAAATCACAGCTCTAAGAACACAAGAGATCTCAGAGATCCAGCAAAGAGTGGCATGTGGAGATGATCCTCAATGTTTGTTTTCCTGGCTTAAAAACATTTCCCTGCACAAGGAGTCACTCCACTCGCACCTTGTGCGCTGCCCAGGAAGGACACATACTTACGAGGAGTCTGAGATTTGTGTGCGCTACACACATAGCTAGAAATCAAACTCTGTGAACAGGCTCAGTTAGCCAAGCTGTTAATGACTTCAGCATCCTATATCATGTATTCAGTAAAAAAACCCCAAGAACTGGGACCGTGCTCCTGGGTAGGGAATGCTGTAGGACAAGGAGGAGGTGTTTATAGACACAGCTCCTTACACTGAAGAGAGAAGGAAATAATCAGATAAGGTTTCAGAGTTTCTCCAGTCTCAGGGATTTCTCTTCTCCCTTCAGCCCCAGCAGATTTTAAATTCTGGGCTCCAGCTTGGCCTGGCAAATGGAAAGGCTGCAATACCCTGTTATCCTGGCACTGATTCCCGCCTCCATAGCTCAGGCGGGAAGTGGAAGCATGGGCAATCTCCCAGGAATGTCTGGGAACTTTCCAGGTTAGGTTTCTGATCTTGGGCAATTTCAAGAGTTTAGGTGGGTTTGCATTTTTTTGTATGTGTGTGTGTGTTGTTTGGTTTTCACTGGAACTGAGTTCAAACTCAGAGGCTGAAAACCCTGCTTCTTACTATTAACTTCGACACGATTATGCCACTTTATTTTAGAAGAGAATCTGACCCCATTCTTCCCTGAGCTTGCGGATGCTCCTGAACACATGTGGTGCTAGGAAGAGTTGGGACATGAACAGAATTTCCCTGCTTTTGTCCCAGCAGGTGTTACTAAGGTAAAATGCATGCTGGGGAACAACCATTCCGGTTGTTCACACTAACTCATGAAAGACATCACCAGATTTTGGGGGGTAAAAGGTGGAAAAACCTCAGAGCAAACAGATGAGGGACAATGTGCTCTTATCTTCATTTTCTTATTGGCCACTGTAAGTTGCAGGTTAATATAGGCTCTGAAGACTGAACCTGAAGGTTCAGGCTCCACAACTGAGCTCATCCTTAGTTAAAGCTCATTTGTGTGTTCTTGCTCTCCACAAAAATACACAAGCCCGCTATGAACCTTTCTAAATTCTTGGTCCTGGCAAAATCTCATGACTTAGAGCTTCACAGTCCAACCTTGTGAACCTGAATCCCATGCATTTTATTTTCATTATGTATTCCCTCACTCCTGTGTGATGAGGAAAGGAAGGACAGATGTACTCAAAAGTCTCATAATTTTATTTTCTTCCAACATCCACTCCCAGTCTGCTGTCTGACACCGGTAACCCCTTTTTCCTCCATCTCTTCACTTGTGGGTCTTCACAGGCTTTCTGCTTCATCTCAGAGCCCCTTCAATTCTCCAGCATGCCTTTGGAAACAGGCTGACCCCGGTTCGGCATGTAATTCCAAATGAGGCAGCACCGCAGGTGGACCAAGAGCCCTGCAGCTCTTCCAGAGTACTCTCTACCCACTGCCTCTGCAGCCAAACAGCTACTTTGCCTGTTCAAGGGCAGCACAGCACAGGACAGAGCTCTGCAAAGAGCTCCCTGTCATCCGCCCACACTCTCATTTGGCTGAGACCCTTCATTCAGGACCTTTGGGGGTATCTAAAGAGTTGCGAGTCTGCCCTGCAACACGCATTGCTTTGAACATATCAACGCTGAGTTTCGTTTGCCAGAGCGCAGAACATTCATTTAACTTAGCTCTCTTTCCCCAGCAGTTCTCACAGCTCTTTCTGGCCACAGCCAACTTAATAACTGTCTCATTTGCAAATTTTCTTATGGCATATCTCTCCTCCCACCTTTCCAAGTCATTAAACAATACAGTAAATCACATGGGATTTAGCAGAGGACCTGGAGGCCACATTAACCTTTTGCCATGGTGAAACTCGACTGTTTGATCCCCTTATTCTTTCAGTCTCCTACTCAGTTTTTGACCTATGTCAATATTTTGTCTCTCACTGACTACTTAGCTTCTTTAGTAGCTCTTGTGCAGGATCTTTCAAAAGCCTTTTGGAAGTCTAAATACATTATATTAGTTGGTTCTCCTTTATCCACTGCTGCTTTATTGACACACTCAAAGAGTTGTAGGAGATTAGCAAGATGCAGTTTTCCTATGCCAGACCTCGTGCTGGTTAGGCCCTATCAGACCACAATCTTCCAGATGTCTTCAAGCATTGCTTTTTAATTATCATTCCCACCAGTTTACCAGATACAGATGCAAAGCTTACTGATCTTTAATTCCCCGGATCATCACTGGAGCCTTTTTTTAAATATAGGTACAACATTTGGTCTTCTCCAATTCCCTGAATCAGTGGCTTTTTTTTTCACAAGAGATTGCATATTTTTGTTAGCAGCTCAATCACTTAAGCTCCTTCCAAACTCTCGGATTTAGCCATCTGGACTTGATAACTTATTGTTCGGGGAAAGGGGGGGAGGTTTTGTGTTTTTTTCAGTGGGTTTTGATTTTTTTTATGATTGGCTTTGTCCCAGCACCCATTATTCTACCAGCATGGTTTCCAACAGTTCCTCATCTAAGCAGATATGGGAAAAGAATCTCACAAACACCGTTGGTAGGGACAGCTGATATAAGAGAAATCATAAGAGAATTCAGCTCCCCAGCAACATCCTAAAAATGGAGATACTGAGTCACTTTAAACACAGGAGGTGACTGGAATTGATCAGTGCAAGTTTTCTTGGATAACTTCCATCCTGCTCTGACCGACCAGGCTAGTTTTGCTCATTTGTTTGGGTCTCTTGCTGTATAGTGATTTCCACCTTGACCCCAGAAGATTCAGGGCAGGAACAGAGCTAGCTTGATTACATACAGCCTAAGGTACAATAAAAAGAAAGTGACCTCAGTGCTGGGGGATGCATGAACCTGGGAGGAGATGAAACCCAGCGAGGATGAAAAGAAGTAAATCAGAAGGTGAGCAGAACAATGCTGGGCTGTTAGCTCCATTGATTGCCTTTCAACTGAATCAGCCCCAAGACATGAAACGCAATGGGAAATGCTGGGGAACTCAAATAAGTAGCCCCATTATATGAGTGTTTCTCTCTTTGTGCCGGGCTGGTTCTCGATAGCTCTCACCATGCTGGCTGGCTTTAAAAGGCATCGGAGTTCAGATCAGGGCACAGCCTGATGGCCGTGATATGCCACTGACTTCAAGCCACACGGCCCATTGGTCCTACAAGAGGGGGACAGGGAGGAAGCTCAAGATGGGCAAGATGCACCCACAGGTTTGCGTCACAGGTACAGCACAGTGAGCACACGACTGGCTGTGGGTACATGTTCACCTGCAAGCCTGTCTGCAAGCCAACACTGGCATTCCAGCTTCTGGAAACCTTCTGCAAACTGCCACACTCCCATCAGGAATGGCACTCAGAACATCTGTATGAAATCTACCTACCTTACCTGACGGATACGTACTCAAGTATATTTCGTAAAAGAGGAAGAGAAACTTCCATAAATCCCTCTTATCTAATTGCTGCTATTCAGTTCTTACGGGACGTGTTGATGGGGCAATTGTAGAGAAAATTCTGCCTCATGTAGCGTGTTGAATTCATTCCCTGCAGACATTGCTTATGTGAGGTAATGTGGCCATAAGTATTGCTGGGGAGCAGTCTAAAGGCAAGTCTGTGGCTCCCTCTAAGACCTCACCAACATCCCTCCAGTACAGAGCAAGGCAATTCCCAGCAGTGCTGGGCAGCACACTCACCTCCCCTGGCTCCACAGGGCCAGGGCCAGGAGGACAGAGGACATGGGGAGGGGTTTCTCACCCATGCTGCCTCCTCTATATCGGGAGCAGAGGAACATGCACAGGAGAAAACAGCTCAGAGCAGAAAAGGGGAATCTCAGGCTGGTTATTCCCTGGATTAAGGAGGTGGATGGGAGATGAGCAGTCCCCTGTGCAGAGCTGGTCCTCCTGCCACAGCTTTTCAGGCCACATCTGTGCCCAGCACAAGCGTGGTCAGGACGAACTCTATCCTGTATTATCTACGCAAGAGACTTCCACACCACATTGTCACCACAGAGACATGCTGCTTTCTTCCTGCCTTGCTCTCCACCCATCTCTTCCTTTTCTTCTTCTGCCCTTTTTCTCTCAGGTCTTCCATCCTTCTTAGTGTCTCCATCCCCTCCATACCCCTATATGCCTTGCAATTCCCTTTCCGTCTGCGACACCTCCCTCCACTGCCTGCAGGTCTCCACCTCCAAGAAACGAGGCAGGGCTCACACCTGATGAAGCACAGCAGGGATGAGACAGGGGAGAAATGCAGGGGAGGAAGAGGTCTTCTTCATCCCCCGAGTTATCCCAACACGACTCCCCAGCCTGTGACCTGGCCCCACACACCAGGCACAGCCTTGCTGCAGGGCTTGGGCTGGGCTGAAGCAGCATGGACACCCGCACAGATGCTGTGCTACTGCGCACAGGCCAAGCCAGGCAGGGAGGTAGCACAAATCCCATCCAGCTGCTCTTCTAGCAAGGCTTTTACACCTCTCCCTCTCCTCACACGCATGGGTCACACATGCCTGTGCATCTCAGGGCCGTCCTTGGCCGCTCAGCGGCGCCTGTGCAAAGGGTGCAGGGGGAAGGTGAAGTGATGGGGGCCAGGGGTGGCTGGACGCCAGTCATGGCCTGTACCAGGGTCCCCTTTGCTCCCCTGACACACACACAGACACGCGGCGTGGCAGCTCGGGGAGGCCCAGCCAAGAAGCTTGCCCTCCGCTGCTGAATCCCCACTCTGTTTCCCAAGTGACAAGCCACAAACTCCCTTTCTCTTCCCAAACAAACAGAGGCTTGAGTGAATCACTGCCTCGGCCCTGGCACACAGCACCCCGGTCATTATGGATTCTCTTCCAGCATCCAGCCCCCTGCGAAGGTCAGCACACAGCCATGCCAGCAGAGATTCCACAGGCTGCACCTCCCTTTCCCCACAGGCAGCCTGAAGCACTGTGCAAATGGTAAGCATGCCTTCACATCCCCCTTCCCCATCCTCCTCCTCTCCCACACTCTTTGTGGCTACAGCCTGTGCCACGTAAAGGTAGGGGAAACTGAGGCACAGCATGGTGACTGGTGAGAGACCTCACTGGGATTAGGATTCAGGAGACCTTAGCAACAAGATTTTGTAGGCAGTGTCATCTCTTGACTTCACCCCCCAAAAGGTCATCTTGCTGGGCTTTAAAGTAAAGCTGGCTTCAGACTGAAAAACCTGGTCAGCAAATGTTCCTCCTTATCACCAGAGACTTGCATATGTCCACACGCAAGCATGAGGCGAACCACCCCTCACCACCTTCCTGCCCTTTTGCCCTCCCGCAACACCACAAGCACCTGAGTGACAGATCTGGAAGAAGTCCCTGCAGCGTAACAGTAAGGGTTTGCGCTCGTACTCTGTCCCAAGTGAGCACCTGCCTCCGATGGGGCTGTCTTGGCTCCTGTCCATGGTGCAACCCCGTTTTCTGCCAACATGATCCTGTGAGGAACGATAACGCCTCTCCTGGGCCCTGTGCATTAACCAAGGGGCTGTGGGATGGTCAGGGCTGGAGAGCAACATCCTCCTGCTGACACAATGCTTCCCTCCCCTTCCTCTTCGGCACGATGCCTGCCCTCCTCCCAGCTGGTGTCATCCTCTCATCCCGGCACACACGCTCTCCAGGACAGCATACAGCATGCAAGACACCGCTCAAAAGCCCTTGGGGAGAGCCAGGCAGAGATGTGGCCACCAGCCAGAGGACATACTTGTCTCTCTAGGATCTCCCTGGAGCCGGGGGAGTGCTAGGAGAGATGGAGCTACAGAGAGCTGGGTTTCTGCCTCACCGTGCATCACTTCTCAAGGCACCAGCGAGACAAGGGCTTTTGTAATTCTGGAAAGGGGAGGGCAGCTGCCTGCTGTGGGACATGGCTTGCTCCCTGCTAAGACTGTAGTTCAACCCTCTTTCAAACTGGCTTGCCCAACAGGAGGGACTGAACCAGGCTGGCTGTGGCATGCAATTGCATCTGGCAAATTAGCCAGAGCACACATGATGCGGAGTGCGTGCCAGATGTGGAAGGACAAACAACACTCGAGCCAGCACCAAGCTAGAGTGGTGCAGACAGATAATACCCAACGCAACATAAACCTTGCCAGTACAGAGTTAAGCCAACATTGTTTTCTAAACAAATCTGAAGCAGCAGAGTGAGTTCATACTGGATCAGCATTTTCTACCATGTAGCCGCAGCAGTTTTGACCCAGTACCAAGCTCCCTAGAGCTGGATTTATTGTCTTGTCCACCTTGAGCCAGTGCCAAAGCCATGTCCTAAGAGGGTTGAGGAATTTAACCAGTGCCAAATGGCTTCAGACGCTCCATCAAGGAGGAGCTTGCTTTCTGTAAACTCCCCAGTAATGAAACCGAGTGCGACTGCATGGTCACGCTCCCTGCCGGGCCCTGGCCAAGAGGAAGAGTGACACATCAACAACGCTACAGTCACTCCATCACCCGCAACACACACACACGCGCGCGCACACTGAAGGGTGCGAACCACAGGGGAAAAGATCACTTCACAGTATTGTCAGCTGGCAGCAGCATCCAGAAATGATCCTGCCAGGGAACATCAGCCCTTCCTGAGGCTGCCCAAAGCTGCTCCTGCCCAGCATGGTGTGCACCGAGGGGTCACGAGGGATGGGAAGTACTGGAGAGGGAGTGAGGAAGGGGTGCTGCTGAAAGAGGGAAAAGCAGGGCTCAAGGGTACCCCAAAAGAGGAAGAAAACCAGCTGGTGCCGCTAGACAGAAGTTGAAGGCAGTGGTTTGGGTGGAGGGGGAGGTGTCGGGGTGGCTGGAGAGGGGGTCACTGGGGAGGGCTGACAGCAGGGTCCCGCAGTGGCAGCAGGGAGATCCACTCAAAGATGCACCCTCCTTGCTGGTATCACCAGGTGGGACCTGGGCAGGAGGGGAGCAACCCATCACCTCCTTCAGGGGACACCACACCAGCACCACTGCCAGGGCTGCGCTGCAGGACAGGTCCTGCCGGCCCCTTCCCCTTGGAGAAACACAGCAGCCCCAAAATCTGACTCAGAAGACGGCAGCATCTGCCAGAGCCTGTGCAGAGCCTGAAACCACAGCCCAGCAGGTGCGAACCCCCAAACCTCCCCTCCAAAATCCGCTCCCCTGAGCATGCCCTGTGCCCACTGTCTCGCCAGCAGCTCATTGCTTTAGGGTCTTATTCTGGGGAAAGGCACCTCCAGGCACGTCCGTGGTCCTCAAGGGCCAGCAGCACGGCTGGGCCTGCCCAGACGATGGGAGAAACAGCTGCTCCCCACTACCCTCCCATCCCTGTGCTGCAGCAGCTCCAGCAGCACAGATACATGGCATGGAAATAGTGCAGCTGATCTTCCTGCCTTCCCCGCAGAGGAGCTGGGGAAAGGGGCACCGAGGGCAGCCCCAGGCAGCAGGAGGCCCTTTCAGGTGCTCACAGGAGCTTTGCACCCCAAAATGGGTCAGGCTCGGCACAGGGCCCCATCACTGCCTGTGCAGGGCACACGGTGTTCCCAGCTTATGAAACACACTATCTCTGGCTGGAAAACATCCCTTCAAGCCTGGCAGGAGCACCAGGGGATGGCAGATGAGCAGTGACAAAGAGCATGCCCATCACCCCAAAAGCTGTGCCAGGCTGGGCTGGGTACTCAGAGGAGGTACCTGGCTAGGAAATGGAGGCCAGCGCCCTCCGTGGGGAATTGGGATACCCAAAATATCCATGAGATGAGGAGGGAGGGGGAACCCTCCCTGCATGCCCCACTCCCAGTAGCGTGATGCCCACTCCTGCTCTGTTGCAAGCTGCATCCCCGAGGGGACCTGGGCCAGGGCCACGGAGCCCAGCTGTGCTGCTGGCCAAACCAGCCTGCTGCTCCGTTGCAGCAGCATCAGCCCGGCTGCCCCTTCTCCCGAGAAACAAGGAAGGGGAGGAAAATGCCGTAAGGAGAAGAGCAGACAGGTGTGTGGCAAGGGAGGGATGGGAAAGGAGGGGAACGCACTCGGGACTGCGTGCAGGGGACCTGCAGCGCTTCCCCCTGCCGCTCTGCAAACCACCCCTCCCTGCACACACATGCAGAGCTGCAAGGAAAGGGGGTCGGAGGGGAGGGAGCAGCTCTCCATTACGGGGGGGGTGGCTAATGAAAGCCTAGATTTTGTTCACAGCATAGCAGAAACCCCTGCCTTTCCCCTCCCTCGCGCCTCTGGGGAACAAGCAACAAGAGGGAGGGAGGGATGGAGAGAGGCGCACAGACATAGGTGCGGAGGCTGGCTTACCTGGTGGTGCCTGTGCTGGGGGTGCCCGGGTGCGCGGGAGGTAAATCCAGGGCTCTGCTCTCCTCGGCGGGTGCTGGGAAAGGCCTCTCTTCAGTCACATCCAGGAGTGGCCTGTGAGTAGGTGCTCCAGCTCACCGCTCGATCGAAGCTGCCATGGATTCATTGCGAACGACTTCGCCTTCTGTGAGGAGAGGAGGAAAGGGGAGGGAAAAAAAAAAAAAGGAAAAAAAGCCACCAGCTTAAGACTTGGAGGGTAGATTCACTTCTTTCTTAGGTTTCCAATGGCAACTGAATATACCACAGATGAAGATCCAGGGGGTGTGTGTGTGTGCGTGTGTGAATGTGTGTGTGTGTGGGAGGGACGGAGAGATGCACAGCTGCTGAGTCCACAGGCAGTGTGGGGTGTGAGCTAGTCAGGGCGTACCGGTGGTTATGGGAACAGACAACTGGACACGGGCAGCAGAGCAGACAGACAGACGGATGGAAAGAGATTTAAAGGCTGGAAGGAGGATGGCCTGCATCCTAAGAGCCTAGCTGTCCCGCTGCACACAAACAGGAGACAGCACCTGGCGCAGTGCAGGGCAAGGTGCTGAGGGAGCCGTGCCGGGAGAAGGTGAAGTGCCTACACATGCGGCCGCAGGCACGCAGACACACCGCCTCCCAGCCCTGCTCACATCACCCGGGCACGCCCCCCTGCAAGCACGCTGTTCACACTCAGACTGCTACACACATGATGTACACACACACACACACACACACACTCACCAACCTTTTCATACCCCCACGCACCACCTTGCATACATCCCCTAAAAATTCAGAGTCCCTCCAAAGGATGAGGTGCTTCTTGACATAAATCCTGCACCGACAAGGTTGCACTGCTGTATTAACAAGCATACGTGGTATTTCAGGCAACCATCACACAACCTCATCTACTCCACCCAGCCTGTTCTACCACTCATACGAGTACACAGCAAAAACATTTATATACACCGCAGCGACTACTGACCAGTGCACAAATGCATGCTGAACATCTGAACATATCTGCCACACACAAACTCCTGACCGCTTGTACGTTAACTGTCGCTGCACAAATACACATCATTTAATAAGCCCACCCCCACATCAAAGACCAGGAAAAGTGCCATGTACACACACACACACGCACAAACATTTATATCGGTGCAAACAGCACAGCAGCGTATCACAACGCACACATCTATAAGAAAACAAAAGCACATAAAACATCTTCACGCACTTAGGAACATAAGTCAAGCAAGCACCGCTGGCTGCATATCACACACAAATATACTATGCTTACGAATCGCCTGCAGCATACAAACTGATCGCATCAGATACTGTTACCTACCTAACTCAGCCCACACAGTGGCATACCATCCTTCTGGATCCTAAACGCTAGCCCCAGCATCATCAAACACCAGCCATATTCTGTCACATGGAAAACACAAATACTCATCAACACCCAACACAGGCAGACAAACCACAAACTACACATGAAACGCAGACAGCCAGCATCACTCACCCAAAAAAAATGGCATTCCTGAAAGTTATGAAGCTGGAACTCGCTTTGCAGACAGCTGTATTATCCTGTGCACCTGCACGGGTGCATATGCGCACACACACACCCACACCACTGCCACACCAACTCTGCTTAAACTGCCTCCATCTCTGAGATCTTCCCTTTTTTTTTGCACTTTCTCTGTTTCTGCCCATTCTACCATCTCCCAGCAAAGCCCATGTATCTGTCTGCCGACACATGTTGCAGCTCCTGGGGGCAAAATCACTGGAGCAGAAAGCCTGTGAAAGCATCCACACTCATCCCTTCTCCTTTCCTCCTTTCTTTTGGTGTTAGATGTGCATAATTTGCATGCAAAGAAGAGTGCAAGGTCCCACCAGCCCCAAGTGCTCTGAAATTGGCTGATAGTAGCATCAGGGGACATGACTGCAAAACAAAAGCATGGTGAAGAACTACATAAACCCTTATGGGAAGCAGAGATTTGGCCAGGAAAGCGCCAGCTTCCCCCAGGCTCCAGGAGAGACAAGGAGATGCGCAAGGTGGGTAAGAAGGAGCAAGGGAGGGAGGGGAGATCGGTCCGGCACTGGGGACGGCGCGGCGAGAGCTCTGCCAGGCTTGTTTAACAAGCTCGGTAGTGTCACAGCATGATACTGCGAGCCGATGGCGGGGAGCGATCAGGGTTCGGCATCAGGGCAAGCGCGTGTACCTGTGTGCCCCCGGGAAACGGGAGAGGTACGGGAAAGCACGGGGTTTTGGCGGGGGAAAAGCAGCTGGGTGTGGGTGCAACTGCAGGCATGTGGTGCTGGGGGTCCGTGGCTGTATTGGGAACACTGGAGAAGAGGGTACTGGCACAGGTGCAAAATAAAGAGCCCATACACACGAAGGGGCTGCCGTAGGGGTGGCTTGGACAAGGGTAACGCAGGGGTTGCAGTCGGGTCTAGCCCCAGCCAGACTCACAGGCCTTCCCAGCCCTTCTCTGGACAACTCCTGAGCAAGCGGATTATCCCTGACTCCTAGAGAAGTCAGGAAAAAAGGAAGGAGTCCCACAAGCTCTTGTCCTGTGCTGTTGGACAGGCACGGGCTCCGAGCACGTACAGACACACCTCAGTGTAAGTCAGTGAAGCGTACATTGCAATAGCCTCTTGCAGGAACTCCCTGCCCCCCCATGCATCGCGTGCCCCAGCACCCTGCTTCCACAGCTCTTCACCAAACACCCCCCAGCCCCCTTCCCAGCGCATGCAAGTACGCCTTCCCCACCATTACTCAGGCATGCAAACCCTCCGCTCCCCAAAGCCACCTACTTCACACCTTCTCCCAGAGCGCTCCCACCATCCCACGCTGGCACCACATGCATGTTCCTGCAGCAGCGTGAGAGGAGACAGAAGAAACATGTGGGGAAGCCCCCCCCACCACCTCAACCCTGCAAACCACCCCCTCTTCCCCTCTACCTCCACCGCTGCCACCACTCACTTTTCAGAAGTGCTTTGAAGGAGTAAAAATTCCCTCTCTCCCAAGCTAAAGTTGGCCCGTGCACCCAGGCAGTTTCAGCTTGCTCGGAGTGCCTGTTCCTCAGCTCTGTGCTCAATTGTACCTGCGTGCCTCTTCCCACAAACATCCATTGTGCATTACAGGAGATGAATAATGCAGGCCGAAAGGGGACAAACGAGAGCGCCTTTTGGGCCTCAGCAAGGCACGTGTACAGAGCAGAGTGGAGATGGAGTTGCCTCATTTGGTCAAAGCTAACAGATGGTGCTGAACCTGGAAAAGCCACCATGGCCTGAAGTGCTGCTTGGGTTAAAGTACGGTCACGAGGGCAATTTAAAGAGGCTTTTGGACTCAGGATTTCTAATAGGTGCTGAGAGGTAACACAGAGGTATCATGTGTGGGTAGGCAAGGAGGATCTTCATCTCCGAGATACTTAGCATTGAGCTAAGCAGCTGAAGAGAGCCACTAGTGGAAAAGGGAACCATCATCCCAAACTGACCTCCAAACCACCTGCTCCTGTGCTTCAGGAGCGTGGAAGAAGCACCATGGCTGGCTATAAAAAGGACGAGGGAGAATGAAAGCAAGGCGAACAGGAGCCAAGGGGGATGTGTATGTGTGTTTGCACGTGTATGTCTGTGTGGTTTGTGTTCATCTTGTTTATCTCAAAGGGATGTGTTTGGCCTCACCTTCACATGCCTGTTTTGTGCTGGCAAGCATGGAGACCTGGAAGACACAAAAACACGTGTGTCTGTCAGTATTGCCATGAGTGAGTCCATCTGCGTGGGATAATGCTGAAAGGGGGCAACATGGACAACGTGGTGTCATGCGTGCACATGGGTGCACAGGAATGTGTGGCCTCGGGTGAGCATCTGTGTGGTGGTGGTGTGCATGTGCCTGCTGTGGGCACTGGACTCCAGGTATCGATGTACGAATGTGTGTGTTTACGTGTGTGCATCCAAGTGCTGTGCTACAGGGTGAACAGTGCATATGTGTGCAAATCTGTTCTTCGCTGAAAACATGGGTGCATTTGTGAGGTGTCATAGGGAGCGATGTGTCCTCTGCGGGTTGCCTTGTGTGCGTGTGGCAGCATTCACGCTTCTGTGCGACACCGGTGTGTTACTGCACACCTGCGGAGTGAGCATCCTTCTGAAAGCAATGCTATGAGTACAGCACAAAACTATGGTAAGTGTGCACATGTTGCATGCACCCCTGGGCGCGTACAGGTTTGCAGGGGCGGGATCCCTCCCTGGGTGGAACAGTCCGTCTGGCTCCTGCGCTGCCTCTCCTCCTGGTCTCTGCTTTTCCTTTTTCGCCTTCCCTCAGTTCCCCTCGCTCACTGGCAGCAGCGTACTCTGCCCTGGGAACCAACTCCCACACACCAACACACAGCAAGGGAACTCCTTTCCTTGCAGTTCGCTGGTATCTTCCTGTACCAAGAGCCAGAAGGTGAGGAAAAACTTCGCTGGGCAACCTGAACTGGACCTGTTCCCTCTCCATGTCCTTGTCACCCGTTTCCAACCCCCAGGAACTGCATCATAAACCACAAACTTTCACCCAAACCCACAAACTTCCACCCCCAAACCCTGAGCACCACAAACCAGACTCATGGCTCACATCCAAGCCGTGGGCCATCTAAAGCTGACGCAGCTCGGGTAAGGCAGTTCAAAGTAACAGAGTTAGGAGACAGCGGTCCCTATAGCCGGGAATATAGAGAGGCTCCTGCAGCTACAGTGATACCTGTTGGACTTTCAATTCCCCAGCCAGAATCACCCACAGCTGGGTTTCGTGTAAGAAACCTTTCGCACAAACTGCAGTCAGCACAGCTCAAACTCATGCCTCTGGACCCAAAGCAACACGTCTTAGCTGCTCTGTCATTGCTCCCACATCAGAAGGCTAAACCTTCAGCCAGATCCCGCAGGTACTGAGTAACCTCCAGGCGAGGATCCAAAGCGTGGAGCCTGCCCACTTGGAGCACCTCCTGGGGCAGTGGGACTTGAGCGAGAAGAAAACCCCAAAGCCATTTCTTTATTCCTTTAACCAATTATGCGGATCACTACCTTCCTCCCAAACACCCTACCCTGAGCTCTGCAAGTTTGTTCTGGGGCTGATCTAAATTACTCAACTCCCCAAACCGAAATGCAAACAGCTGGCCTCCGTTTCAGGCTTTGCTTTTGCCCTATATCCCAGTCCGCACCTATTCCCTCTGGAGGACAAAACTAGCACACGGGAGCCAGATGTGAAAATACGCACGCCTTCCCTGGAAGGCTTCATGGGCTCCCAGCAAGACCCAGTTTCATCCAGACCCAGGATCTCACAGTTTTGCCTTGAAAATGAAGCCTAACACTTAAGCTTCATCTCTTTTGCCTCAACTGCGGTCCCGAATCTGTGATATCCCCAAACATCACCCAACGCTATACACTGAGAGCCTAGCCTCTAAGCTCAATTTTGTCCCCTTTAATTTGTCTCCAGGTTTCTTCTGAACAGAGACCCAGCCTTGTTGCTCACCAGCAAGGCAATGTACTCTTTACACATAAGAGTGCTCAGTGCCAGATCCCTTCCCCGATGTTTTCCCCACACCGTACAATAAGACAGACTGGGAAAGTCTGGCACTGATCTGCCAGGTAGCGGCAGTCACGACCCATGGCACAGGTCTCCAGGAGCCCGGCCAGGATCTTCCCAGGTTTTCTTACCCAGAGAGGAGCCCTGCTTATGGCTAAGGTAGTTTGGGTGACCTTTTCACTGCTGGCAATCACAACTGGGAAAAACAGCACTTTGTGTTAATATTTAAACACCCACTACAAAAAGCACGGGGCCAGCCTCAGCGCCTATTTGCCCCCCTCCCATGCAGCACCACCAGCATCACTACTTCACTCACCCCAACTCTTCTCTCACCTCGGGGTCTCTCCCCCCAGCCCTGCACCCTTCTCTCCCCTCCTCGGCTTCACGAGCAGCTCCTGCCGATGCCTTTCCCATGTCCTGCCTGTCCTCACCAGCTTTCCTGGCTCCACTGGGCGTGCAGAGAGCAAGCCCCTGATTACCATTCAAGCTGGATTCTCATTAGGCAGAAATGCCCCTCCAGGAGATCCATTAACAGTCCATAAGGTTAACTTAATCCAGCCAGTCTTGTGTGGTCTCTGCCCGAATTCCCTATTACATTAACAATCTTGAGCCTTAATTAGCATGTGAGGCAGAGGTGGCATTATTAATGGAGATAATACGCAGCATTAAGAATAAACAGGCCAGGCTGCCTCTCCCCCACCATGCATGCAAATCCTCTTCTGTGCAGAAACGGTGTGAGCATCCCCCATGGGCAGCACACGCTGAGGGGCTGGGATGTGCCAGACCGAAAACAAGCCCTGGGACATGCAGCCAGGCTGGTGCAGGTGGACAGTAGGGAGGAAACGGGATCCCAGAGAGACCCTTCATCTGCTTGGGAGAAGAAGGGCTGCTAATGAGAGGACGACGGTGTGGCAAGTCCTGTGAGGTAAATCCTTGCACTGGGGATGAGCAGCCATGTCCCTGGCTAATCCAGCCATCCCATCTTTCTGGGAGGCTTGGGAAAGCAAGGCCAAGGTTGTGTGATTCTCCATTCCCTTGAAGGCTCGATTCACGCTGCCGTATGTGCGCACATAGGATAACACAATGGGAGTATGTCCTTGAACACGATGTGCAAGGAGGGCTGTCTGCCTGATGGGGAACAGGCTGCAGTAGCTGGTTGCAGTGGGGAGGATGCTCTTCACGAGCCTCTTTTCTGACCACAGAGCCCCACTACACGGAGAACACGGTACAGGACAGAGGAGGTTCAGGTGAAGCAGTCACTGGCAGGATCAGAGAACAAATGGACTGGGGCTCCTGCTCCGTGCAGATTCACTGTGCAGTGGGGAAGGGACGGGCCCTTTTGGGACAGGCTGGTGGCTGGGTGCACGGGAGGCCAGTCAAATCAGCTTGGTCATCACAAGTGAACAGGCAGCCTGGTGCAGACCCTCTCCCACCCCAGGCAGAGCCCACTGCTCCCTGGGTGAGAGGAGGGGAGAACTGGTGCTGCCAGCAGCAGCGAGGCGCTGGGGGAGCAAGGGCCACAAACTGGTCAGGGCTGTACAGTGTGCCAGCCAGGCTGTGCAAGGAGAGCTCACGTATGGCCTGCTGTCCTTCTGTCATCCTGCAAGCCTGACACTTTCATGCACTTGCGAAAGCATAAGACAAAACAGGGGAGGAGGGAAGCAGAAGAGGCCAAGCCAAGGAAGCAGAGTCTAATGACAGCACATCTGGACTGCTAATTCACACCTCCAGCAGCGCCCAGCAGCCTGGGGAGGGAGTTGGAAGCTTGCCACAGGGACCTGCGACTGCAGGGAATGGCATCCTGGCTTGTTCCTGAGGCCTGACCCACGCTATTCCAGCTGTACGTAGCTCCGCTGTGATCAGCGCATCCCTCCAGGCTTTGCAGAGAGGCTTGCACTGGGGGCAACGATCCCTGAAGCACAGAGCGATATCCCCTGTGCCTTGGCCCTAAAGCGCCCGGCCGGCACTAAGCAGCCTTGCTGAGAGCGGTGAGCGGTGCTGCAGGCTGAGGCTGCTCTCTCCCAGGGCAGCGTCAGGACTGTGCTCAGCATCAGCCCAGCTGTCTTCGCCTGCCCAGGGGTGCAGTGGGCTGCAGGCAACGACGGCGGCCCTGAGCAGAGCCCAGCTCTCCCGCTTTCCAGCACAGCAGGCTCCCACTCCCCCAGGCCCACCAGCCAGCCCCTGCCAAATCCATTTGTCCAATCTTGCGATTTCTACTAATCCTGTTGAGCCATCCTTTAAGTTGCTCTGAGGCAGAGATGGAAAATACAACCGATGCCTTAAGAAGCTTCCCCTGACCTTGCTCAATTCAAGATTTAAAAAATTACAGTGGGGGTCTGTCACTGATCCATCGCATGGATTAAAGGAAAACAAGCAGAGACACAGGATGCAGCTGGTGTTAGGTGAGCAGACAGGGAGGGGAAGAAAGGTTACAACCAGCATGGGGGAGGAGACAGAAGGAAGGAAAGGACAGAAAGTGAGAGGGGAGGCAGAAAAAAATACCTTCTGCCTCACCTTCTCCACACTTCACCACCGGCAGAAAAGCTTTACACACACATGGTGTGATACAACATGTCCCACCACCTTCCTTGGTCTGTGTGGAAGAGCGAAGCAGCTGCACTGTCCTGTGGTGTGACCAGGCTGGAAACAGGCTGCTGGGACTGGAGAAGAGCTCCTTGCCCCATAAGAGGCACCCAGGAGGGAGCAGAGACTGAAGCCTCAAGGCATAAGCGGCTGCTACAGAGATCTCACCACCACTGTCTCTCCTGATGCTGTTCAGGCCTTTCTGCCTTCACCCCTTGCCCCTTCCTTCACACCAAACCTCTCCCCTCATCTCTTCCCCTCGCTGACAGTACTGTCCCTCACTCTCCCACATTTGACAGCATCTAAGCAGACTTTCCACCACTCACCTCAGTCCCCTACAGTCCTTAATTCAAAGGTTACTAAGAAGTTTTCCTCTGTAGGAAATGTCAGAAGGGCTACTGAGGGTACCTTCTTCTTTCCCTGTACCCTCCAACACCGCAAGATTGTTGCATCCCACCAGGGCCTTTTCCTTCCTGGCATGAGCCTGTTTCCTCCCTCTGAACCTATTCTGTTTGAAGACCACGCGTAAGATGGCTGATGTTTCATTTTCATTCATCTTTTCTCCTTCACCTGGCTGAGGGTCTCAGCTAGCCAGGAAATACGAGAAAATCTTAATTTCAGCAAGGGTTTTGTCACTAAATCTCTCAATCTGCTGTAGAAGAGCCTAGTCCTGACCTGGGAGCTGACTCTTGGGTATCTCTTTCAAGCGGGTCAAGATGTCCCAGTGCTGTGTTTAGGCCTGAGAGCCTCCTATAGGCCCTCCATGTCCTCTTACCTTCTCTCCCACTCTCCTCCTTGCCCATCACACCAGCAAAATATCCAAGCCATATTTTCCCAAGACCCTTGTGTCTACAGACTGTCCCACCATCAATCTGCTTATACGAACATCCTTCAGTCAGAGCCCCAATCAGACCTCCATCACCTCTGGCCTTTCCATTCCCTCACTCGCTCTGTGTTGACCAGTCCCAGCTCCTGCCTGTGCTGACAACCACTGCCCATGCTCAGAGAAGCTATCCCCACATCCTGAGGTCCACTTCAAAATTCCGCTTCCTATTTTTCTAGCCTCCTAGGATCCTGCCCAGCCCTGTCTTGATGGCCAAGGGCACCCTCAACTGGTTTCAGAGTTTTTGCCCAGCTCCTTCACCTCCTCCTACACCATGGCGCTGCAGCTGACACAAAAGTCTTCACCTGTGTGGGACCTGGCACAGTTCATCTCTGCAACGTCAGTTCCCACCTAGCAACGCCCCATGTCCTTCTGTCACTACAAAGCTGCACTGCTGTAGCCAAGAAAGAGGCAGCTGATAGATGCAGAAGGATGAAAGGTGAAGGGCTACTGGAAAAGAGACAATAGAGACAATAAAATGAGACAGGTCTATAAAACCACAGATGACACAGGAAGGGTAGAGGGGACAGGTGTTAACTGTCTCTTCCCACCCAAGAATCAAGGGTCAGGAAATTGAACCTGTAACAGGTTCAAGACAAATGACAGGAGGTCTTGCATTGCACACTGCATGTTTAGGCTGCAGAACTTCCTACCATGAGATTTTGTGGATGCTAAAACTTCACCTGACTTCAAAAATTGGCTGTACAAATTCAGGGAAGAAAACAATCCATATAGACCTATGAGGTAGGTGTACAACAGATCTTCTAGCACAAGGTCCCTCAGCTGCACATCACTGGAGGCTAAAAGAGTGTTCAGAGGAAGTGCTCCTACACAGTTGTCCTGTCTTTATGCTCTTCCCTCTTTCAGCCACTGTTGGAGATACTGGACTGGAAGGATCTCAGACCTGGCTCAGTAGGGTCTTTCTTATATTCCTATGGCTTTCCATAGCCAGGCTGACCCAGAAGTCATGGGCAAATAGTAGCTATGAGTAACAATATCATTTTGGTGCATTAGATCATATTGGAGATGGATGGGCAAGGGAGCAAACACCAGAGCCCATTCCAAGAAGGATTTTTTCCCTCTGCCCTAAAGCTGGAAGGAGGTCTGAGGTCATTTAAACCAGTCATCCCAGTGCAGATCGTTGCTGGGAATAACATCTGTGCTTGAGTGCTAGCCCCCTCGATGCCTTGTTCCAGACTTTTTAAGACCAAATCCCCTTTCCTTGTTGATAAACACAGAGCCCTTTCAGCAGACCACCTGTAACAGGGCCAGCCCCCTTGAATTCCCTTCCATCTCCCTGACCTGTCTATCACACTATTCACGGCAGCCTCTCCACACTAATCCTTTTATTGTGATCTGACTCAATTTTCCTGGCCTGTGACTGCAATGGGGAAAAAAAGGAGGGGTGTTAATCCTTCTGACCTTGTTGTCCCAATTCTGGACCATCTGTGACTAGGAATTCAGAGCAGGGAAGTCTGATCCTCCTGACCCCGCTGTCCCCATGCCAAGCCATCTTTGTCTGGAAAGAGGGAACCGCTCGCTTTGCTAGGTTCAGCCTGTACCCTCCTAGAGAGTTGTTGTGGCAAAGCCCCTTTTCACCTACAGGCACTTCCTACAGGATTGCTTCCTAGACTATCTCTCCAGCCAGAGAGGATGGAGAGATGGAGGGAATAATGTCCTCCCCCTCCATCAGACTCCGTTTATTCATTCCTCCTATACCACCTCTCTGCTCCCTCACCAACAGTGTCTGCAGGTTCTCCCCAGCTGTAAGACAAGGAATCAATAAAAGGTGAAAAACAATCAAACATCTTTCAAAATTTTCCTGTCAATGCTGCATATGAAGGAGAGGCCTCACAGATCACTCCACCTCCACCACTGGCCAAGTCTGGCTTGTTCCCTCCACCCCTTTTCACCACCATGTGTTTCCTTACTGCAAGTAGTTGCGTCTCCATAAACCTGCCAGACTATTTCACAGTCACACCAGGAAGCTTGCATGTATCCTCAGAGCCAGCCAAATATTCTCCTCTTTGCTCAGCCTCATCCCATGCCTCTGACTTTGCCCATTGTTTGCCACCTTAAAAAATGTCTTCCTTTCCTTGGTGTTTACAGCCCTCAAATACTTGTAAACTGTTATCGTATCATCATTTAGCCAAGCTCTACATATTTAGTTCTTTTAATCTCTCCTCGTAAATAAGTCCCTCCAGCCCTTCCATCATTTTTGTTGCTCTTCTCTGAATTCCCTCCAATTTATCACCCTCCTTCAGCTAGCGTAGCACCCAGCTTTGATTGCCAGGTTTTCCAGACTGGTCTCACTAAAGCCTTGGAAATAACATGAATCAGGCCTCCCTTGTGCTTCAAGGCTTGATGTTTCTGGATGTACTTGAGTACACAGATGTCAGGAAAGCTAACTCACTTCATACATGTGGCACCAGGTAGTACAACTCAAGACTATCTATCTCTTAAAGCACAGGACCTCTCCCCAGGGAGAGAAGGAAGATTCATGAGAGGTGGGGAGAAGAAGATACATGGACAGGTAGGATGGATGTCCTCCAGCTGAACATGGCACACAACTACAAACACATACTTGCACACCTCGAGAAGAGACATCAAGTCCAAGAGATGGAAAAGGTGCATATACACACACATACACGTGCTCACTCCACAAATAAACCCACACACAATTGCCTGCATCACACACAGGCACATACACAAATGCACACAGGAACACGTATACATGGATAATACAGGTGAAGCTGAGGAAGAAATGACATACACGCGCACACAGACTTTGTGCACGCACAGATGTAACTTGTGCATACAAGAGGATAGGACAGACAAAGCCTAGCAGAAAATGGTTGTCTCCCTGTTCACAAACATATATGTCCTCATGCATAAACCAATGTTCCCAGAGGAAGGATAGCTCATGGAGTCCTCATAGTAACCTAAAAATACACAGGCAGCTCTGACCCATCTGGTCTACAGATTGAGTGCATGAGCCACGGGAAGAATGAATACAAACATATGACACCTTGCCTTAAGGCAACTGGTAGCCTGTACACCATCCTGAGACACAGTCTGCACATCTACAGCGCCTTCCATGGTGATTAGCTTATCACCCAAGCCATTCAGAAGTAGGGTGAGTGCTGAGGAATATAGAGGGGAAGGAAGGGACAGTTGTGGCAGAGCTAGGGAACCCTCCTGCTACTTTGTGACCCCCTCCCCAAGTCATGTTACTGATGATCCTTCCTCACAACAGTATTTGCTCCATCTCTCTGCTGTCAGACTAACTGACCCCTACAGGAGTCAAAAGCACCCACAGTTTCTTGCAAACAGTCCTTCCCCTACAGCTTACCAAAACCAGACAGGTGTTAACTTTGTGTGTGGGTGTCTCTGTGTAGGGAAGAACATGGGTTCTTGGCCCCCAGACACATCTTCTCACCTCTGTGAAATTCATGTTGCACCATCAACTCGCCAAAGCATCTCCTGGAATAAAATTCTACACTAAAGGGCTGACAAGCTGCAGATGCATTCCCCGGGGTGACTGCAGACGGGAAGGAACGGCCCCAGCATATCAGCTGGGTCAGCACAGGAAGGTGGATGGACCTCACTTTCAACAGCAGGACAGATTCTCCTACAGGGTTTTGATCCCATGCCTATGTCCCTGGCATCTGGTGCTATGCTATAAGGCACCATGTGGCCACTGTGTCTACCCAAACCAGGGCTGTTGGGAACCTTAAAGACTCCTTGCAAGAGGCAACATCTAGGGACCAAATCCATCAAGTCATTCATCTCAACCTGGTTCCTAACAGCTTGTTTTCCACTCCTTATAATGCCGTGGAAAGAGTGACAACTGCCCTTCCCTCCTTCTGTACCTCAGCTGGTCAGCTGGAACTGGGTTTCCTCTTGGCTTATGAGTGTTGAGCAAATGAGGTCATTTCTCCTCAGTGACAGAAAATTATTTGGTCAGTCCTGTCCGTGAGGAAAGCGGTTCATCTCAGGCAATGGCTAGGTACCCCTGAGCTCCCAGGAGACCCAAAGAACTGCTATAATCCCTTAAAGAGGAGGTCAGGGAACAGCAAAGCAAGCCACAAAACTAACACCGTCTGGGGAGCACAGGAAAGCCAGGACACAAACACAGCTCTGCTAAAGTGAAGCTGTAACTGCTGCCAGACCATCTCGCCACTGAAGCAAACACAACAGCACCTCCAAAGTGCCAAGCTGGACTCATCTGGGGCTTTAAATACAGCCTTCATCTGGTTCACAGCTGCAGGAAACCCATCCTGACCCAGCAGAGAGAAAGGGCTGGAGGTGGGTCACAGCCCTTTGATCTTTTCCCTGAGCTTTGCACTCTCCCCTTCCAGCCCAAAAAGAGGACTTCACCCCCACTCCGGCGTGGGAGGTGGCTCCTGTGCGTTCAGCCTGTCTCCCTTCAGTGGCTCAACTCCACATCCTCCTTCACCCCTCTTCCCACATGGAAAGGTATCAGGGGACACTGAGCTCTGCCCCTGCAGAACCCCGAAGAGAGCTCAAGCACCTGCTGTAACTCAGCATCGGGACCAGCCTGGACAATCCCCACCAGCAGAACCCACAGTGCTAGCAGGGAAGCTCCAGCTTTCCCCATACCTGCCGGCAGCCTGGGATCCCTTACCGTCCAGGACAGCTCTGCTCCTCCATGGAGGAGAAAAGCAAAAGCTCCTCTGTTCCCAGAAAAGGGGATATTTTACTGGAGCACATTTGCTCTGCACCTAAGCTGCTCCTGTCCTCCTCTGGTGCCCGGGCATGGGTGAGGGCTGCAAGTGAGTTTGGAGGACATCACATCCCTTTCCCAGAGCAGGGCACCTCTCATCAGCTCACAAGAGTGTGAGGACAGAGGTGTTCCTGCATGTCCTCTGCCCTCCCTCACACTAATAAAAGAAACAACTTAGCTCAGGCCCACACTTACAGGGGACCGAGGGAAAAAACACAATATTTGGGATGAGGGAGAGAGCAGCCTGGTCTCTCTCTCTCAGCAAATGTGCTGATATTTTCTGACACAGCTGCTGACAGCACTGGGAGGTTTCAACAGGCCCCGATGTGACCACTAGCTGTTCTCCCAGGTGAGCAATGCTCTCCACCACTCTTCAACAGGGGCAGATGAGGCAGCCGCACTCTGCCTGGAGCTGCATCTGGCTTCTGACATGACCCAGGTATGAACAAACATCGCGGACATCATCACAGCTACGCTTCCCTCCCTCCCGCCTTCCCCCCCTGCCTGTGATTTTTACCTTTCCAATTTTAACCGCAAGCTGCCCCCCAGCAAAAACTACACCTCCGTATGCCCCCTTTTCCCAAATGCCCTCTCTACCCTCCAAGCGGCTTCTGCTCCACCGCTTAGCTTTGCACCGGCGCAGCAGATCAGACAGCGTATTCCCAAATACCCACTTTGCCTGGAGCTGGATGAGGAGAGGGAAAGGCCACGCATCCACAGTTCTTCCCTTGGTGTCGTAGTTTTTGACGGGTAAGAGCAATGAAGGCAGCTTGCTTCACACCGACAACTCTGCATGCTTGTGGGTTGGATGCCCTGAAAAGCCAACCACCTCCCAGAGGAAAATAATGGGGTGAGGAAGGCGGCAGGTGGGGAAGGGGCTGCGGGGGGGGGGAAGGTTTCTAGGCTGGGGAAATCAGTGGGATTAAAGTGGCATTTTCTCACCCCTGGCACCGCATCGGCACCCCTCCACTCCCTGCAGCTTCCTCACTGCTGCTGGTACAGTCTGCACAGAGGGGGGAGGCGAGAGGGGGGCTGTATTTAAATATATTAATAATGCATGATCCATGCAAATGAAGCTTCCTTTGAATATTACATTAGTGATGCTGTCAGGCTGCGCTTCCCGGGACCCAGGAGTGACGGTGTATGTGGGGACCGGTGGGGGGGTTGGTGGTGCAGGTCCCCTCATACCCCGGCACAGCCCCTTTTCTCCCCCTCCACCCCAGCTCCCCCACATCACGCACACTCCTGCTCCCTCCCACCTCCCGCTGCATGACAAATTCTTTGGCTCACAGCATGCAATGCAGCCAGGCTCCCCAGCCCCTAGGCCCCCTCAAGGGACATGGAGTGGACCCCCCGCTCCTCCCCGCTCCCTACATAATCTTTACCCCCCACACACTCCAATCTCAGCAATCCTTTCCCTGCTCCATAGCTTGGTTTATAGCTCCCTACCTCCAGGGTGGGGAGAAGGGTTGTGCTCTCCAGGCTTTAGGGGAAAAGGAGGGGGAGCAGCTCCTAAGCCTGGCCTGCACATGTGCACCCACTTTGTGTGCACACACCGGCCCCCAGCAGCAGACGCTTGCGTGAGCCCAGAGTGGGTGCCAATGGACCGCGGGCTGTGCACGGCTGCAAGATGCACGCGCCTGCAGCACACGAGTGATGCTCTCCTCCCCATCGCCAACACCTCCTTCCCTGGGTCCTTGCAAGGAGGTTTGCAAGCATATTGTTTGTCCACAGACACCCCCGCCTCTGCATACACACATACATGCAAGACACACACATGTGCTCGCATGCATGCACGCAGAGGTAGCGGGGAGCCACACCAGCATGCACACAAGAGGGCATTACGCACAGCAGCTCCCAAATATGCTGCCTGCTGCAGCATTAGCAGATTTATGCTGCCTTTCCCCAGCCAGATCCAAGCTCTGGAATGGGAACAGCAGCAGCTGTGCACTCCTGCCTGTCCTGGGATGAGAATAGGATGCGTCTGTTCGTCTCTCTCCCCCACCCCCACACCTCCTCCTTCCCCCTCCTCTTGCTCCCATTCATTCATTCAGCTTCTCCTCCCCCCATCCCATGCCCCAAAGCAGGAGGATCCTTATGCATAAAAATGTGGGCATGCTTTCTCTGGTGGAATAAATGGGCACGCAGACACCCTGCAAGCAATGCATATATACGTATGTATGCATTCGAGCAGCTGTCCTGGGCCCCTACATAAATATCCAGCTCCCACCACCACCACACTCACACTCACACACCCGACAGACACCACGCAATGACTTTTCTGCAGCCAGTCAGCCTCCCAGCAGAGCAGTGTAAAAAAGCAGAGCGGAGATTTACTCACTCCCCTGCATCCAAAGCGGGCGAATGTTCACAGACCACACACACACACATACACACACACAGAGCCACACACAGACACACACACAGAGCACTGTTTGCAAAGGCTCCCCGACAAAGTTTGCAAAGAGGCAGGGAGCAGGGGGCTGTGGGATGAGGCTGTCTCCTTCTCCCTCCCATAACTGCAGGCAATATACATGTATGTCTGTGTATCTATACCTGTATATGCACATGCATGTATCTGTGGGGGTATATACATATACCTATAGCTATACCTATACATATATATGTATACATACACAAAGACACACACATATATACACATACATACACATGAATCCCCTCCTCTTGCAAGGTCTGAATAGAAGCAGACCAGTCAAACCCAGCTGCGTGCAGCAAGCCCTGGACCTATTCAGCATCCCGATACGAAGCGAGTGCACACACACACACACACACACACTGAAACGGAGACCTGTCGCCAAGCCTCTCTCCCTCCCATCACCCCATGTGGGCATCATCTCCCCCCCACCCCGCCCCGGCCACTTCCCCATCTCCCTTGCACTCACCCCTTGCCTTCATCCTCAGATCAGTGACATCCACCCCCCAGGGAGCGGGTGCACGGGCTGGAGGAGAAAGGCAATCCATCCATCCTGCCCTTCTCCCCCCTTCGGTCCTCCCCCTCCAATCTCAGCCGCTTCTCTGAGAGGCGACACGGACGATAACAGGGAGCCGAGGACACGCGAGGCAGCTGCACAAGGACTGCACACAAAAACGTGTCACACATACGCACACGCACGCACACATACCTGCTTCTGGAGGGGCGATTGCTCCCAGCTTCCATACGGGGCATGACAGAGACGAAGTGGAGGCACAAAAGACCCCTGTCTTCAAGCAAGTTGCAGCCCTGCAGATGCGTGTGGGGGGGTATCCCCCACCTTGTGTCACCCCTTGGAGCTGTGCCGTCCCCTGCCCCACGGCTGTCTCATTCCCAGCTGCACCTAGGCAGCACTCCCAGCCACGCACACACGCGAGCACGACAGGCGGGGACGGAGCAGCAGTCCAGGGCGGGCACGCACAGCCGGAGGATTTGCTGCCTTCGCCGCATCCGCATCACTGGGGGAAGAAGGCAGAAAGGGCTGTATTGGCATTTAAAACGCGAGTGATTAATTCACCACAGGCTCGGCTGGTAGGGCTCTGGGACTAGAGCCGGCACTGCTTCTCCCAGCTGGGAAGGCTGTGGTGGGCGAAGGTCCCTCTCCCATGGAGCCAGCTCCGAGCTCTCCTCGCCTGCACAGCCACCGCTCCGGTGCAGGCGGAAAGGGGTGGGCCTCCACCGGAGACATGAGCATGCATGCAACAGCTGCTGGGGAGCTGCACACCTCTGAAAACACACATGCACACGAGCAACAGCTGCTGGGGAACTACACACACACACACACACACACGATTTCCTTACAACAGCTGCTGAAGAGCTACACGCAACACGCAACAGCTTCCCAGGAACACACACAAGCACCAGCTGCTGGGGAATCACACACACACACACATACGCGCACACACACAGAGGCTACAGCTTCTCAGAATCGAGTCACGCATATGAAAATACAACAGCTTCTAGGAACGACACAGGTACAAGCAACAGCTCCTGAGGAGCTACATACACACATGTATGCATGCAACAGCTATACATCTACTGACACAGGTGTCTGCAACAGCCATGGGAAACTACACCTTGATACGTGCTCCTGCGGCGCTTGCTGAGAAAATCGACACATAAAAATGCAACAGGAGGTGGGGGAAACCTTTCATCGACACACAAACACACGCATGCGACTGCTCTGGGGAGTCTGTCATACACCTCCTCAAATCACCACGCACAGAAATGCAACAGCTCCTCAGGAATCACCCGTAACCACATACCCTCACCCACAGGCAACAGCTTACTGGAAGAACTTCCACGTCCCTATGCCCAAACCCACACATGCCATCACTGATGGAGGTCTTGCCCACAGTCAGAAACAAACATCCATGTGCACCAGATGCTGGGGAGCCTGCCACAGCACAGCCCCCAAATATGACACAGCTGCTAGGAAACCACCTTACCAAACACAGGGTGATTCTTAAGAAATTACTCCCCAGCCCCTTCACAGAAGCACAAACATACATGACAGCTAGACGTAAATAATCCCTGCACAGAGATGCAGACACACAGACCACGGCTGAAGGGACACGATGCATCCCTCACACTCACCGCAGCTGTGGATGGACTGCCTGCCTCGCTCGGACACGCGCAGACATGCAACAGCTGCAAAGAAACTTAGGAACACAGGGCATTGGATGGGAGCTGGCTTCCTGGGATGTGCAATCCAGTCTCCTGCTATTCCAGGCAACCACATCATATAATCTTGCTCAGAAATGTCTCAAGGTCCATCCTAGCGCTGTGAGACTGTTTGCTCCCTACTCAGAGCCTGTTCTCGCCCCTGGCTGCTCTGATGTTAGAAACCTGCCCCAACACCTACATTTACTCATGACCAGTTCACACCCACATGTTCCTGTGCCAGTTGACTGTGTCCTTCACAGGGGCACACGCATAGGGATTGCAGCAACAAATGGAAGTGCTCCGAAACCTCCACTTGCAGCTGAACAGACACCATCTGCACCCCTGCCTCACACAAACATACACACACGCAACAGCTGGGGGAAGGCATTTCCCTCAGCATAAATATCAACATGCTTGCAACAGCTTCTAGGAAAACAGACACCTAACCCTGCCACCCGCGGCACTCACACGCGCACGAGTACAGACATACAAACTCGTGTACATTCTGATGGGAAACTAATGACTTTCTTCATGCAGTCCAAGAACTGTAGAGAAATCACTCTGCCACACACACCCCACTGCAAGCAGCACTATTATTAAATGCGTTATATTGTGATGTCCAGTTGCACCTAAAGAAGCTCACCCATGGCCCACCTCCCCATCCCGCTAGTTATTGTACAAGTACAGAAGAATGTAAATACCCCATCTGTCTCACACCTGCAGATCTATAGGGGGGTGGTGAGCTCCTTTGACCCCTCCGCACGTTTTTCTCTCTGTTGGGAGAGAAATAACCTCATGCAAATCCAAACCCAGCAGGTACAGGACTGTCCCAACCTTCTCATGTGCATACAACAGCCTCAGGTACAGGACACCAAACCCACAAACACTGTACATGGCGGGGGGGGAAAACGGGGCAGGGTGGACACACACGGGACAATCAGTAGCCCTACGGGAATGAGTTGCCTCCCCCAAAACACAGGCAACAAGTGCAAAGGACCCATCTACAAAACTAGCCCCAGGCATCACACACACCACCTAGACAGCACGAAGAAACAAGTTGGTCCACCAGGTACAAACACACAAGGTCATCAGCCCTGTTGAAAACGACACATAGGAAGCTTGTTGTATTCTCTTTTACTCCAAGCCTGTGAACCCAAGTGGGGAAAAAAGCACACACACACACACACACACACACTCATCAGAGAGGGAAGAGGTGAGCTGCCCTGAGGACACTTCTGGATGTTCCCTGGACCATCCGTAGATGTCTGTTCCCAGTGGATTAAATGCCAAAGCTACTCACTCCACCTGTGAGTGGATGAGAGGAGAAGGAAGCTTGTCTCAGCAACCACAGAGTCAGGTTTCCTTGCCTTTATCACTTTGGGGTGTTATGACCATGGGGTTTTTCCTGCAAGCTCTTTTGGAGCTAAAGGAACAGAGACTTGCTTCCATCTTTCTCTACCTCCTCCAAGGACAGACACTATCTAATCTTGGAGAGTGTTGAAGTAGGAGAAAAGGTTTCCAACTCCAAATTAATGCAGGATTTGCTCCTGCTTGAGTTGCTCCAGGATCATCTTGCAGCCTGTTTGGGATGAGTCTCCTAGAGGCTCTCCTGCTGGCACAGATCTGTTCTGGACTCAGAAGTGCTAGGGCAGGATCCTTGTGCCACCAGAGCCCGTGGGGGAGCAAGCAAACGGTATTTGCTCATACTCCCACTGACCCAGGAACAATACTTAAATTTGGCAGAACAGAACTGCCCCGAGAGACAAGCAGAAGCAAGCACCACATCCCCAGCGGTGTGGGACATTTGGATCCTCGATCTGATTTGAAGCCAGGCCACCAATGTTGATTCGTCCCATTGCAGATGATCATCCAGAGGGTACAGAAGCTCACCCCCATGTTTATTTTGCAGAGGCTCTGACCTTGTCAAAAGCCCTGGAAAGACTCTGTTGTTTGTTACTTCGCAAGTAAAAAAAAAAAAAAAAAACTTCACCAAGAAAAAAACACTCCTAAGGACGTCATAGATACTTTAAGTCAGCTGCAGAGGTGCCTCGTTCTCTATGTCCAGCACTACAGAAGAAGAACCACCTTCTAATTCTTTTGTGCCAGTGTGTCTGAGACCACCACCCTCCAGCCAGGCCTGACCTCTCTGCCCCCTTAACAGGGGTGGAAACAGCACCCAGAACCGCCTTGGTTTACCCCTTTCTGCTCAGCTGCTGCTCTGTTGGGCTGCTACATCCTCTAAGACTGGCGATGCTCTTAGGGGTGAACAAGGGAGCTGACCTTATTAGAGCAATTCCCTAGTGTTATTCCAACATATGCCAGGGAGCTGTTAGGTCCCGGAATAGCCCAGAATCTGGGAGTCACAAAGGTGATGATAAAACTGATTTTTAACCCTTTGTGTTCAGACTGGGGAATACTGGAGGTAATGTTCAGCGTGGACGGTACCTCTAGGGAGCAGGGGCTGGGAGTGCAGACAGCCATTCCCCCCCTCTCCCCATCACCTGGCCCTTGTGCCATTTGCCCGCACGAGGAGGGAAGAGTCAGGCAGGGAAGGCAGCCACGCGGTCTGCCTGCGCTGCCTTCGCTGTGTGCTGCCAGGGAAGGGAGTCTCGCTGGGAGCGTTTCCAGCTCACGGAGCCAGCGGATCAGCCCTTCTCCCTCTCTGCCTCTTCCCCTGCCCGTCTACCCATCTCCCCCAGGGGTACAACCGGGTCCCACGGCGGGGAAAAAAGGGCCCCAGGAGGAGGCTGGGCTCTGCCCTCGCTGCAGTCAGAATCTCTCCGCTGATCTATACTGCGGTGAGCAGTGACAGATTGATTTTACAGCTCTGCTTGGAGCCGGCCGCTGGCCCTGGGCTGTGGATGAATCAGCTTTCTCTGGGCCTTGGCTTTTATTTCATTATTTTCCTGCAACTTCCCTCATGAGCAGCTAAAGAGAGAGCAAGAGGGAGAAAGACGAAGTTGGCAGATTTCCTTCCCTGCTCGTGTGCTCCCAGCCTCCCAGCTTGGCTTTGGGACGCCAGGAGGAGGGAGGGAAGGGATGGTTTTCCAGGGACTGACAGCTGTCAGGAATAAAGATGTGAGGCTCCTTCTACGTGGGTAGCTGCACACTGCAATGGCTGTGGGAGACAGCAAGTACTGCGTAAGCGCTACGTAGCGTGAATGCTTCCTGCACTGTTATGCCAATGCCTCGTTCTTTGCCGAACAGAGGGGGGCCCGTTTTTCATTACAAGGGGCAGCACGTTTGGAAATAACATCCCATGAGTGCATCAGACATTAACCTGCTTACAGCCTCCAGGGTGGAAGCGCTTCCAGATTCTCCCCTAATAGCTGTGGACCTGGAGGAGGGGGCAAGGGCTGTACGCTGTTTTCTCCATCAGGCTGAGAGGTCTCTGAGCATGTCACAGCTAGGAGGTTCTCCCGGGATAAGGTAGCTCCTCCAGGCATGGAATCAACCTTCTTCCCTCTCCTGGCTGTGGATATTGTAGACATTGCCCAGGGGGAGCCAGGCTGAGTACAAGAAGGACATTGAGTTGCTGGAACGTGTCCAAAGAAGGGCAACGAAGCTGGTGAAGGGTCTGGAGAACAAGTCTTATGAGGAGCGGCTGAGGGAAGTGGGGTTGTTTAGTCTGGAGAAGAGGAGGCTGAGGGGAGACCTTATCACCCTCTACAACTACCTGAAAGGAGGTTGTAGAGAGATGGGTGTCGGTCTCTTCTCCCAAGTAGCAAGTGATAGGACAAGAGGCAATAGCCTCAAGATGCGCCAGGGGAGGTTTAGATTAGGAAAAACTTCTTCACAGAGAGGGTTGTCAAGCTTTGGAACAGGCTGCCCAGGGAAGTGGTCAAGTCACCATCCCTGGAGGTATTTAAAAGACGGGTTGACGAGGTGCTGAGGGACATGGTTTAGTAGTGGCCAGGTACGGTTGGACTCGATGATCTTAAAGGTGTTTTCCAACCAAATGATTGTATGATTCTATGATTCTAACTGTTGGTTATTGTGCCACCAAGAAGAGCAACAGTGAACTCAACCAAGGAGGGAGCAGTCAAATTAAAGGGCAGAAAGGCATTGGGTTTTCTAGCCCAGGTCTGGAACCACAGTGGGACCCACAGTTCAAACCCTCAAAGGCCCCATTAGCAGAAGGCAGTCTGGAGCACCTGGTGTCCTGAGGAAGAGCAGAGAATGGAGGGACCAACCCAAAGTGCAACAGACATATTCCTTTCCACACCCCCAATACCTTGGGAATGAACAGGAGCAAATCTCTGCTCTATCAGACTTGCTGCTGAAAAATCCCTTTGTCAGAGTTGAAGATCTGCTCAGGGGGTCCCTCACCTGTGCTGGCACCTGCCCTGCAAGAGGAGGAACAGCCAACGGAACACACCACCAGTTTGGCCTGCTCCAGCCTTCTTCCCACATGCTCACCTCCCAAGAGGAGCTTCACATCACCACGGGTGGTACGTTCATCGCAATGGGTTCAGGATGCCTTGGAGCTTTGTCCTGCCTTGTCACAGAGCTCTCCAACAGTACAGACTGCCTGGGGAAGGAGGGCTTCTCAGAGAAGAAATGCTAGATTTACTGAAGATGGACAGCTAGGACATTATGTCAGTGGCTCCCCCAGGCTCACACATATCCTTTCTCTCTCCACCCACCCTTGAGTAAGGATCAGAGAGTGGCCTTGAAGATGGCCAGAATGGCTCAAACTGCCAGAAGGCAAGGGCCTTTTGGTCTGTAAAGATCAAGGGGAGGGAGGGGAAGGGAAGGGAAGGGAAGGGAAGGGAAGGGAAGGGAGAAGGGAAAAGACGGAGAGAGAGGTTTCCCAGAGGTCTGTCCCAACAAGAGGGAAGGAGGCAGCAAAATCCATCTCATCCACTTTGTATGATCTTTTAATCTCTTGGGTTTTAATCTTTCACATCAGGAATGAGACATCATTAAGAGTAGAAGAAATCCCAGCTGGAAGGGAGACGGGGATGGTGAAGGGGACAAAAAGGTCTCTTATTTCGAGGCCTTCTGTCTTGTTCCCTTTCTCTAAGTCTCTCTCTCCCCCCCTTCCTTTTTCCTCTCTGCTTAGAAGCAATAATACAGGTGACAGACAGGTGACCTGACAGACACAGAAACACACTGGGGGCCTCGACACCTGGAGAAAGGTCAGTGCCATGGCCTCTGTGCGATGCAGGTCGAGCCCTCCCATGGTGACAGTCTACGGTGACACAGAGGCACAAGGCTCAGTGCCCCAAGACATCTTGAAAGGCTCTTTCGGAGCCAGAGATGAACAGCAAACATTGCCAGCACGGTCTCTTCTTGTTAGAGTGAGGGTGACCTGAAGAAGCCAGCCCACCCCTTACCGAGAGAGGAGACACAAGTTTTTGGAAGGCAAGGGAGGACCTGGTGGCATCTGACTGCCTCGTCCCACAGCCTCAGGCTGGGTGCTCTGTGTCTCAGCTTCCCCCATCTGTCCAATCCTGTGGATAATAATCCTCACCTCGGAGGGTGATTGCGAGAGGTTAATGAATTAACATTCATAAAAGCTTTAGATAAAGGGCTAAGGATTATTACTGTTGTTATGCATGGAAACAGCTCCTAACGAGCATTTCCCACCTCCTCCTGCCTGCGAGCCTGGGGGATCATCTGACACAGATCCTGCCGCACAGGAACTCCCCCAGAGATGGAATTACAGGGAGAGTAACGGAGAGGGCTGCAGGCTGCCAGAGACACTAATCAGGGGAAGACAAATTGGGGGCACTCCACCAACCAGCAACCCACTCGGCTGTGGGGCCGAGAGCCTCTCCACTCACTCTCTAACCAGCAGCGACAGGTCCATCCCACTCCCATCAAAGTTCAGCAGAAAACGGGCCGCTGATTTCTGACCATGGCAAGCCAGCCCACCCTCTTGCCCTTTCAAGGCTGTCGACTGATCTGAGATAGTTGCACAAGATACATTTGCTTTAAGGAAAGCTCAACTCCAAAAGGAAACTTCTGTGCTGCTGGCTTGGGGCAAGATTCAGAAGCAACCCAGACAGACACTCCCTTCATAGGCATAGGAAGAGGCTAGCTGGGATCAGATTTTGGTGTCTTACATCTTGTGCAAAATGTTTTCCAGGCTGGGGATGGGAACTAATTCAAAGCAGGAGTCTTAACGTTATACATCTCTCCCTTACACCCAAGCAAAACCTCGAGAGAGAAAAGCCCTCCCTAAATAGCCTACTATAAATACACCAAACCACTTAAAATGGCTACGTTAAAAGAGAGCTGGTAATTTGATAGTGGTCTCCACTTAATTAGATTAGGCTCTTCTTGAACTCAAGGGCTGCAAGCAGCTGATCCTCCTTTCTTTTTCAGTATTATCCCATCAGCTGCCATGCTGACGTGACCATCAAGCCTCTCTCCATGCTTGGTCCTCAAGGGATGCTGATAGGGAAACCCTGGGGGACCAAAAGTTGTTGTCAGGCAGTGACCCAGCAGAGCATTTAAGTACGTGCCCCTAACCCTGCACTGAGGTGCCCACTTGATGGAGCAGGGGCAAACTGTTCTGTCAGTCAGGGAGAAGCTTTGGGACCTGCCCTACAAGTGGGGTCCAGGGGATGCAGCTGGAACGAGCTTTCTGCTGAGACAACAGCTCTTACTCAATGGTCAAGCAATGCTCTTCCTGGCTTTCCTTGCCATGTTCACAGGCCTATTGCCTTCACTTTCCAAAACCTGTTTATCTATGGCAAGAAAAAATGTGAACTGGGGTATAGCAATGAGTGTGAAGGTCACGAGCAGACAGAGACCGACCAGTTTTTGGCTGAGGACCTTTACAGAAACACGTGAATGCACATTTCCATGACATCCCATACTAATGAAGAGGCGATGGATAAGGGCAAGTCGTGGTCACTGGTGACTGGAGATGAAATCATGGTCCTCACCCATGGGCAGCTGAATCACCAACCCTGCCATGGACCACATCTGTGCCACCCAGCATAGAGCTCCAGATCCCAGAGCAGAGTAGCTGCACCCATACAGTGCCCTGCCTGGGCTGCTTAGCACTGCTGAAAATAAACAGTGCTGAGCACAGCTTGGTGACAAAGTTTTTCAATCACATCCGGGGTAAAAATCAGCCTCTCTACTCTGCAATGTGTGGGAATTTGCACTTGAGCTAGGCAAATAGCAAACAGCACGGTTAGTCTTCCCTGCAGTGAGAGACCAGAGGACAGCACTGCTTTGGACTTCTCCTCAGGAGACTAGGGCAGATGTTAACAAACCATACACACAGCCAGAAGCTTTTTTAAAAAGATCTTGTTTTCCTTATTTCTCACTCAGGGGGAAATATGTGACCTGTTTGTAGGTTACTGGGGCTAGCTGGCAGAGTCTGTAGCCTGAACATCATTGATAATAAGACAGAAAGTCACCTGGAAGGGAGAGATGAAGTTACTCTGGTCTTGGGGCAGGGGACAGACTTGGTCAACTCTTGAGGGCCAAGAGCACTGCAAGTGCTGGTGTCCCTGGAGTCTGATCCAGTTCTCACTCATATCCAGGCTAATTGTGGCACTGCTGTTAAACTGCGGGGTTGGACTGATGCTCTTCCTACCCAGGTCCTTCAATCCCTGCTCAGTGAACTTTATTCTGTCCCTAGCAGGGTTGTATTCTGCAGAAGTTGCGCACTCCACAAGACACTCCCAGATTTGGAGAATTAAAATTCCCAGAACTTTTGCTCTCCATCAACAATGGAGGAAGTTGGCTTTAACAACAATTTGCTATTCAATATGTTCTTAATTAATATTAAAATCTATGTCAGGTTGTTTTGTTGTGGTGTGTTTTTTTTTTAAATCCTCTATCTCTTTGTTATTTATTCGTTTAGATTTTTTATTTTACCTCGTTAATGTAGTGATGATTTAGATGCAGTTTCCTCTCTCTGCTGCACTTAATGAGTCGTCAGCTTTATTCACTTTCACCCGCGTCCTCATGGGAGCATGCTTTGATTTTCTAGTGGGTGCATGAAAACACAGATTAAAGCAATTAGACAGAAATAATCTTAGGGAAAGGGGAGAGAGATCCAGAGCGCCTAATTATACCATTTTAATCAAGACACAATTATGCAGAGACTTTTATAGATTATAAATTAACCAAACTCCAAAGGCAGAAAAAATATCATTTTAAATATGGTTCATTACGCTTGTTGTTTCTGCCTTGTGATCTCTCCCAAACTGGACTTCAGGATTCATTTAGAAAAAGTTCTGGACGGGGCTTTGCAGAAATGGAGGAGAAACAGACTCAGGAGACCCTGCCTGCTAGGACCAGGGTCTGGAAATGGCCTCTGGGAGAAGGTAGGGAACAACAGCCACATTTCTCACTCACTGATCTCACCAGTCTTTTCCCAATGAACTGAGTAAGTGCACCTGCTGGGAGGCCAGGCTTGACAGAAGACCTCCAGCTGCCTGCATGGGTCAGGTAAGGAAAGACCCAGTTCAGAGGTCTGGGTTTTGCTTTGCCCCATTGCCCCAACAGGCTATGCCGAGCTGCCAGCGAAGCACTGTGGGTACTGTAGTCTAAGAAGCAATTTCCCAAGCTACAAACATTCCAATTAGAAACACAGTGAGTGGGCAAACAAAACACATCAGGCTGGATGTGTTTTCTTCTGAACCCTGGAGGAACTCAAGCCAGCTGCTCCAGATTTATAGCTGCTCCAGATTTATTGCAGCAAAACCGCAAGGCGCTCAGGCTCTCAGAGCACGTAGGAAGGTGCTCTGCTCCTGCCGTCTCTGCAGAAGAGCCAGGAGACCCCCCCTCCCCAAGAACTCCAGGGAATCCTGGTTTCCCATGTAGCTGTCATACTACTTTATGATGGGGAAGGTGTCCAGAGCGCAGGCAGAAACAGGCAGGCCAGTTCAGGCAACTCTGATTTTGTGGCTGCAGCCCAGCGATGTCTGTGAGGCATCGCACCGCTCCCTTTTGCTGTGAGCGCAGCACCAGCGATCCCTCCTGCACCGGCATGCGGCACTCCTCGAGCTGTTCACAAAGAGCTTCCAGGTGTTAAGGAGACAGGAGAGGGCTCGCCGCAGCGATCCTCACCTTCCTGCAAAGTTTGCCAGCAGGTCTCCTGAAAGGTTTTGCTGCACTGTGGCCTGCGCAAAACTATTCTCCAGAAGAGTCTGCTGCCAGGCACCTCTCACAAGGATGTCTCAACCCATCAGGGCTTCACCAGGCCCCTCTCCATTGCCATGGCCACCTCCTGCCATGAGCAGCAGTGCTGAAATGGCTGCTGTCCTCTCCGTCAAGGGAAATCCTCCCATCTGCCAAGGGACCAGCCTCGACCATCTTCCACCTTCAAGTCAGTGACACTCATGCAGGCTGTCTGCAAGATGGGGGTGGCTGGGATATGCCCAGAGCTGGTCTATCCGAGCAACAGGGACACCACCAGGACAGGCAGCTGGGGAAGGAGGGACAGTGTTAGCACTAGGCACCGGGAACTGTTAGGAATGCAGCTACTGAGCCTGAGGCTCAGCAGTCCTTCCAAGGAGGGAAAGGCAGTGCCTTCCCTCCGCTGTCCTGTGCTGGAGCCACGCTGCACCCATTGCCTCAGAGGGGAAAACACGGGTCTGTATGCACTTCATCCACCACCCGTGTCTGAGCGGTGGGACTGCTGTGAGCTGATGGAGGCAGACATGGGTAGTAGGGAGATTCCTGGGACATCTCTCCCTTGCAGCCTCCTCACCCTTTTCTCCTTCCCCTTCCCACAGTGAAGAAAGCAGGGCCACAGGCTGCTGCCCTTGATCCCCGTTGCCTCCTACACCCAGGTCAAAGCTGAGAAGGGCTGTAGGGCTTTGGGGTGGCCCTGCTCCCCATCCGAGGGCTCGGTCCGGTGGGTGAGCGGTGGTATCAGAGTGCCCTCTGCTGGACCCATTTCTGGACTATTTGCACACCCCCAGTACCCCTGGAAAGTTGGGTCTCAGTTTGCCCCTGCCAGGCCCTGACACCCCCTCTCCATGGTGGGCACCACTCCAGCAGCAATAAGAGCCAGCCCACAAGCAGCATGGAGTCCTGTCAGTGCTGGGTCACAGCCCCAGAGGAGACTACATGATGGGGAAGCTGGGACAGAAACAATTCTAAGTCAGCATTCGGCTCTGCATATGTGGGTGGGTGGGTGTGAGGTGCAGGCATTGCTCTCACACTTACCGAGTGTTGCTGCGGAGATGTGGCAGGGACTCCCAGGGGCTTTTTGGATACGTTCCTAATTCTGTGGGAGGAAAAGCCCATCCCCTGCTCCTTTGCTCCAAGAGGCAAGCAAATCAGAGGTGTGGTGACAGGGACCAAGGAGAAGCATAGTCTCTCTCTTGAGGCTTGGTGCCATTCACAGGGCTGACCCTGTGATGGGAGAGGGTGGTCTGGCCACTTTGAATGAGTGGTGCTTAGGGACATGGCTTAGTGGTGGACCTGGCAGTGTTAGGTTAATGGTTGGACTCAATGATCTTAAAGGTCCTTTCCAACCTAAGTGATTCTATGATTCCACAGAGCTGGGGCGAAACATCCTGGCCATTCACCTGCTCTGGGTGGCTGGGAGCCTCCATCACACTGGGATGTGCATGCCTTCATTCATCATCCTGAAGTTTCCTCCAGAGCTCCCTGTGTTTTGACTATCCCAATCTGTCATGGTGAAACCAGCAGGGAAGGCTGGGATCATTCTGCCTGGACCCAGGTCACCCAGGTTTGGACCTGCTGAAGGATTCCCAGGTTGTGCTAAGAAATGTCCCAAGACTGTGCACACAGAGTGGGTGTCTGAAGTCCCTGTGGATCTATGCTGATTTACACCAGTAGAAAACCTGACACGCTATCTCTGGGCTCCAGAACTACAGAGGTGACCTTCTATTGCTATCAGCAGAGGAGAGAAGGAGAGAGCGAGATTACAATCCGAGGGGTTCAGGTCCCTCTGTGGACCTGGTCACTTTGTGCTTTGGTATCTAAGTCATTCAAGCAGGGATAACACTGACCTGACAGATAAGATGTGAGCTAATTAGCAGTGCTCTCTTCGGGCTCCTTCCAAGCTCAAGTGCTGCAGAAATGCTTAATACCAGGTCTGGTTACTGTCCAGGGCAATTTTTAGTTGGAAAGAGGTAATGAAAAGTGGATTATCTAGAAGTGGCTTAGGTTTGAGACTGGGGTGCTCTGTTGAGGTATTTGGGGGCCTGTGAGGGAGAGATGCAGTGAGGTGCTGGACGTGCCAGTACCAGGGGGGCTGATGAAGCAGAGAGGAGTCCCAGACGAGTCCTGGAGGAGAGTCCCTGAGGAGAAACTTCCTCCCACATGTCATGGGTAGGCAGCTGAGCCCTGCGAGCACTTGCATCAGGAACTGCCTTCTGTAAATGTTACAAAACAGTGACAACAAGAACAAAAAAATATGCAGGGGAAGGAGTTTGATTTTAAAGGAGCAAACAAAGGTGTCCTGCATCCTCAGCAAGTGGAACAATGCTGTGTCCTGCACTGGAGGAAGACATTGGAATTGCTTAGACATGCAGTCCATCAAAAGACTTCAGCACGGGACTAACACATAGTGTAGCCACCCTCACTGGGATTGCTTGTGGTCTTCAAATGCCATGCATGGCAGCTCTCCGCCAGGGAGGGAGCTGTGAGTGGATATAATTCTTCCCTGGCCTTGGTTACAGTAATGTAAAAAGTAAACTGATAGCGTCCAAGATGGAGCAAAAACTTTACTTTCCCTCAGCTTTTCATTAAACACTGCTGAAACCACTGCCCTCTCTCCCCCTCTGACAGTCACCTAAATGTCAAGCCACAGACAATGCGGAGCCAGCATCTGCTCCTATAAACCCCAAGTGCTGGAAGAATCGCAGGCCAGAAAAACTTTTTCTGGTAAAAATGTAAATGCAATTTGACAGAGGACAACTCCAGCTTGACAGAAAATCTATTTCCTCTTCCAAACAGTTTGTGAGCTCTTCTGGATGCCATGCTGTGGCTTGTTGAGCAAGCAAGGTGGAACACAACTGCTGTTTTTCCAGACCCATCTACTCAATCCCCAGCTGCTGCAGTCCATTCACCTGTGGATGGGCCTGTCACTGCTACAAGGGCTTCCATTTTAAAAGGCACCAAAAAAACTGAAAGGCAGCCAAGACCTCCTTCCTTTCTCCTTACTACTCAAATCCAGATGCCTAAGGTGTTGGCATGGATCCCATTCTCCATGGTCCCCTGGCTAAATCCCAACCAAAGTCGTGTCAGGCTGGGAGTTCCCTGGGCTCCTGTAAATGAAAACGGTTTTCTGCAACTGAAATTGAGATCCCATTATCCTAAGCTGGATCACTTCCAAGTAGCGCTGAAGCCCTCAGCCTGTTTTCTTGCCCTCTAGGTACCAGCTCCTACCAAATAAGTCAATGCACATTACTGGTGTCCCACAGCAGTGTTGGAGACCTGCTTCAGGGACATCTCAGGGTTTGCAAAGTTCCCAGGGAGAAGCCTGGGGTGATTCCTGTGCCACCCAGGCTGGACTCTGAGGAGAAGAGTAGAGAGAGAGAAATCCACACTGGATTCCTGGAACAAGCCCTGGCTACAACTCTCTGCAAGCTTCTTCTCTCCCTCCAGGTCTCTATGGCCTCCTGCCCCATTCCTAAGCTGGTTGTTTTGGGTGGGCACAGACCATGAGGGAAACAAAGACCAGAGTTCTTATGAGATATGGGAAATGGTTTTTATCAGAGCAGTACCCAATCCGCCCATCCATCAGCCAGTGGCTCCAACTCTCTTCCAGACTGTCTGTAGCTTTAATTCCTTCTCTGTCATTGCTTTCTGCCTCCACCACCTTGGAAGTTCCTCCTCAGATCGGCTGGAAGGCAAGGGGCAGTGTGTGAAACAGTTAAGTCCTCTTAAGTCCTTAAGAGGATGTCAAGCTCCATCAGCTGTAGCAGGGTCCCAAAAAATAAGCACCTACTAGGTATTTTGTGCCTGATCTCACATGCAGAACTCTGGGGCAGAGAGGGCTCTCTGATGAACTCACAGCACTGTGGAAATGACCACAGAGAAACAACCAGGAGAGGGAGTGAAAAAAAGAGATACAGAAAGGAAAACAGTAAAATACATACATCTGAGGGCAGCGGAGACACGACGAGTAATGTGGAGATGCAGAGCAGCAGAAAGCGAGCAGATGAAATTATATTCACAGAGAGCTGGCAATATGGAAATAAAAGGGGAGGGAGGCATATAGAGGAAACAGCACAGATGCAAGGAAAGAGAACACAGGGCAGGGAAGAGAAGGGGGAAGTCAGACAGGGAGAAAGGGAGGGATCTGGAGGGATTGCCTGATGTCAAATCTGATAGAAAAGAGGATTTATCTGCAAAAAATAACCCAGATCTAAGCCACAGATTCAGAACTGCGTACAGAGCCACAGCAGTGTGTATTTATTCTTAAGCAAGAGCAAAAAAGGGCTGGTTCAGGTTGCAAGCCAAAGCAGGGTCGTGCCGTACCAAGAGGCTGCCCGCCAGCCTGGACCAAGACGAAAGGAAGGAAAGGGAAGGAAAGACAAGGCAAGGCAGAGGAAGGCAAGAAGAGGCAAGGGGAAGGCAAGGCAAGGAGGAGGATGTCCGTCCCTGTCCAGGGTGCTGACCAGAGCCTGCCGCCTCCCAGCCCCACAGCCCCTCTCCTCCTCCTGCCCCCTTCCCGGCACAGAGGGCAGGGGCCATTCCGGGGACTTCGCACAGTTACAACAGCAGTACACTTCCTGCAGTGAGCTGAGCAAGAAAAAGAAACACACAGTCGACCAGATGTAAAAGATATTTTTCCCCTTCCTCTCTCCCGCCAATCATTTCAGCAGCGGGGCTGGACTCCTTAAGGGTAGGGCTGGATGACTGGTAGTGAAGTGTGTGCCCATGGCTGGGGAGCTGAATGAACACGAGGCATCTCCAGAGCTGCATTTCTGACCTGTCTGGATAGGTCATGGTAAGGATCAGCCATCCTCTTAGCCTCTCTGTGTGGGACAGACCTCTCTCCTCCTCAGGCTAGGCTCTCAGTATTCCTGGCCTGTGCTGCCCTGGTTGTGTCTGGGTGCTCTCTGTCCCCATTGCTGCTGGATCCCAGGCTCTCAGCATCCACGCTGGAAGAGCAGAGATTGAGATGGGAGGATGGACTCGGCTGTCCCACCTGCACTGGATCTGTCCAGATTGTACAACCAGGAATTGGCAGGCACACAAGTGCTGTGTGTTGGGCCCCATTCACCACCAGGGAGCTTTTGGTGAGGAGGTTTCTTTCCATGGCCTTGAAGCGTACAAAAGGCTTAGTCTGAAAAGTGGTCTTAAAACTATGGTCCACCCACAGGGTGGACAGGTGCTCTGTCTCCACAGCAGCTCAAGCCCCTACTGTGGACTGCCAGGTCATTTTGCAAGATGAAAGGGCTTAAAAAGGAGCTGGCCTCCTCTGTCCTCAGCTCTAGTATGTGTGTCTGCCTCTTTCCAAACACATCCTGGCCTCACCAGGCCATTTTTGTTCCAGAGAATTGCAAATCATCTGCCTCGCAGAGGAGAAAGCAGTGCCCAAGAGCCTGACAGAGTTGCTCCATGGGCAGCTACAAATCAGTGTTAGCACAGAGTTGCAGAACAAACCTGTCTTTCAAAGATCAACCTGATACCAGTGCTTTGTTACCAGCATCCTGGTTTCCCAATCTGATGCCAATGGTCTGGACCAGAACAACATGTTTTAAGTGTCGTTTGGAAAAACATCTGACAGAAGGGGTGTAAGGTCTAGTCCCTGCTGCAGGACTAGATAACCTCCTGATAGCTCAATAACACCATGTCCTTCACTCTCTGTGATTCTGATATGTGACCAAGACAGAGGACAAACTCTCCAATCACACAGACCCTTGTGTACCAGAGTAGTAACAACACAAGCATTTCTTTCCAACACTGAAATCTTGCTCACACTTGACATGTAGCAGGAACCCATAGTGATTCCTGCCACAGCCATACACCAGCAAGCACGTCTTCATAATCACCATTCTCCAGGTCACCATGGAAGGCAAAATGCCCTTCAGGGATGCAGATGCAGGGCAGCAGCTGGGCCCCAACTCTCCTGTCAACAGAGGAAATCAGGGAGCCTTTAATCAACTGGGCCCATATTCCATGGGGATGTGCTACCTGCCAGCACACCAGCCCCATCTTTTGGGATGACTGAAGCAAGGAAAATGCACGAGGAAGACTCAGAAGAGAACAGCACAGTCCCAGGCCAGCCAGGATGAACTACCTGCCTTCTGCTCTCCTTGGCTGTGCTGTGCCCAGCAGCTGGCTGGCTGAGTAGCCATCGCTCTCCTGTGGGCCAGCACCACGTGTCTAAGTTGGAACATTATTCTCCAGTTCTAGGAAATTGGATTAAGGGTCAGAGAATACCGACTGTTATTTACCTTTGATTAAAACCAGCCCTCCTCCCTCCCGGGCTGGAGAGGCCAATGTTGCTGTTATTTATTCTGCTGCCAAACCTGGAGTTCAATCCCTGCCCTGCGGCACTCAATAAAAGCCAGCGCGGAGGGGAGGGGGGGTATGGCAGGCAAGCAGGCAGGGCTGTGTGGGTGGAAGGGGAGTGATTATCCAGGCCACTAAGTCCAGTTTGTTTCTTTTGCAGTCAGGCTCTGGCTCAGCAAGGGCAGGGGAGGTGGAAGTGCCTGCCCCTGTGGCTTGCAGCGCTGACGGGGATCCAGCCAGGGCAATCCCAAGGAATCCCTGCTTGCCCCCATGCCTGTCTCCTGGTCTTCTCTCCTCACCACATCCCCGCTTTCACAGCTCCCCTTTTTCTTTACCTCCTTCTCTCTCTCTCTTTCTCCCCTCAGCCTCCACCTTCACCCTCCTCTCCCCTCCCCGTGACCTCCCTGCCTCCCCTTTCTGCCTTTTCCTCTATTCTGCTCCCCTTCCTTCCCACCCTCTCCCCCCACCTCCGTTTCCCATTCCCCTTGTTCTCCTTCTTCCCTCTTCCCCACCCTCCAAGCCGCTACTCCAGGACAACAGAGCAGATGGCAGGCTGTTTGTTTTATATGTCCCTTTGGAAAATGAGCTCAGCTGTTGATTCTGTGACTTTTTCTAAAAACAGACACCATCCAACACTAGCTGAATGATGGGGGAAAGGGAGGGGGGTATGGAGGGGCCCTGCTCTCCCTACAGCTGCACTGAGACCTTGTCTGTCTGCACCCCACACCATCCCTTTGGGAAACAGGCCTGTCCAAGAGCCTGGAGAGCAGCGTTCTCCCCTGCACACTAGAAGAAGCAGAGAGAGCTTGGCCAGCTTCTGCAGTCAGCCTCGCTCCAGCCAAAGCTGATGGTAATGTGGGGAAGGTGGGGCAGTGAGGAAGGGGCAGAGTCTTCTCAGCACATCCATCCTGCTCATCGCCCCAGTCTGCTGCTTCTCTGAGTGTTCATGAAAGCCGAGTTAGGTGTGGCATCCCCAGGCAGAAGACACACAGCACAGAGTAGAGGTTGATGATCTTTCCAAGCCTACGTCTCCTCCTATGCTACTGGGGTAGCCATGAGTGAGAAGCCACAGGCCAGCGCTGAGTGTGTGGGTACGGGAAGACAGTCCTTTGCCTTTTTCTTTCTAGCTTTCCCCTCTTTTTGTTGAACCCCTAAGCCCCAAGGTACCAGTCCTCAGGCCAGCATTCATAAGTTGCCAACACAGCCATGAAGAAGACATAGATTTTGTTCTGGTTCTTTATCTTATCCAAACCACTTTCTTCATCCCTCACCTCTCTGTTCCCGTGTGCTTATATCAGCCATCCTTCAGATCTGTTGCTTCATGGTATTTCTGGGTGGAGAGGGATCTTTGCTCCTGAACTCTTCCCCTCACTGTCCCAAAGACCATCTTGTTCCCCCTCCTTAGATGTGACAATACTGTCCCATTGATCCTCTAAGCCCTCCCCTCCTTCCCCACCCTGTCTCTGCTTGTAAGCGCTTCAGGGTAGGCGCCATTTTTCTCTCTGTCCAGCACCAAGCACAAGCTGGTCTTGGCTCACAACTGGGGCTGCTGGATTCTCTACCAGTGCAAATGCTGGATATTTCATGGCATATCCTCCACCTGATACACCGTGGCCAAAGGCACCACCTGCAGATTCTCTCTGTGCCCCACTTCCAGGGGCGGAATGGGGAAAGCAGGGGTTCAGAATAGCAGCATCTCTCCCCATCCAGTTGCCCTGTTTAGTTGCACTTTTTCTCATGTTGCTAAAATCAACACTGTCTTCTTCTCAAGCAGCAGCAGAAGGGTCAGGACCATCAAATCCGTGTACAAAGCACTCAGTTTAATTTGTTCTCAAAGTTCACTATGAATCAGATGCAGCTCCCAGCAAAACCAAGGGAGGCTTGACCAAGGCACAGTCAGATGTAACATCTGAAGAGGCTCCTTAGCCTTGCAAAATCCTGGAAGGCAATTTAAACACGAGAGATAGGCAAGGAGCCCATTCTCAGGGTCTGTAATTAATCACATACAGTTCAAACAGGGAGAGAGATGAGTTCCCAGCTTTCTTGGAGTCCAAGCTGGATCAAACAGGGCATGACAAAAATCTCAGGCTGTCAAGGAACAGCCTTAAAGAGGTAATGCCAGCTGAGCAACAACAGCTCAGCCCTGCACTCCTTTAACCTCCCACGTAATTGGGCAGAAAGTCTACACGAAAAATTCCTGCATCAGCTGGTGAAAACAGACACAGTTATTGGTACATTTGTGGTGCTGCTCTTCTTCCTGGCCTTGCTTGTGCCTATGGCAATGCATCCTCTTCAGTGTAGCCATAAGCCCAGCAGTATTTGGGCCAGAAGAAAGTCCCAGTTAGTATGAGATCCCATCTCCGGCACCAGCTGCTAGCAGGTGCCTTGAGGAAGAACATAAGGATGGTCCATGCCTCTCTCTGCCTATGCAGTTACCAAATGGAGGAGTCAGTCACCCTCCTTCACCTTTGCATCCACCCCAGAAGTGTGCTCAGGTGTCTACAGCCCTAGTAGCCAGTGGTGCAACAGGGCAAGCCAGCTGTCTTGTAGGGTTTTTCAGGGATTGAAGACAAAAGAAATTAAATAAATGAATGACAAGAGCTGCTGATCCCACCCCTGGACTGTCTGAAGAGCCTGCATTGTAAGCAAGGGCAGAGGAAGCCTCGAAATTAAGAGGCCAAATCTGCTGTCAGATGAAAACCCATCAACTTCTCTGAAGTGTTATTAAAAATTACAAAAAAAAAATAAAAAGAGTTTTGGGGCCAACCAACCTGATCTCATCTCTTCCAAGGTGAACTCTGACTCACAGGCTGGCATCCTCTCTGGCACTGGTGGGCTACAATTGTCCTGATCACAAAAACATCCAGAGCTGGGGGTGCGGGAAACACCCCCTCTCCCACTATTGCTGGGCAGCTCCCAAACGGCACTGTCAATGCACAGCTTAAATCCCCCTGCTCTCCTCCAAGCCCCGCTTGGTGCTTTCTTTCCTTCCAGTCTCCTTTCTTCTTGCTCCTGTTTCTCACCTTTTGGCTTCTGTTTAATAAACTGCTCGTCTTTTGAAGGCTGCATATCTAGCAAGAGGCCTGGGGAGAGAGCTGAAGGCTGCGATCTGAGTACGACTTGGGTAAATCCCACAGTGGCTTAGAAATCTGTTTTTTCTTCGGCAGCAGAGTTGTTAAGAGGAGTTGGCACCAGGGACAGAAGCATTGTCTAGTGTTACTATTCTTCTCTCTCCCCTTCAAGCCTTTAGCAACAACTGCAGTTTCCCACCTATTTCAACTAACTTCTCTTTTCCCCCTAAAGAAAGGATAGTCATTAGCATTTTTTTGCACTGTCAAATGGGGGTTTCCTTATAAAAATTCTTCACAGCTAAGGGGAAAGTGGAGAAAGGATATTGTTAACATGAAAGCCTCACTTAATACTTTACATTTCAAATACTGTAACTGCTTTTTTTCCCCGCCTTCTCCTTTTTCTGAATCTTCAGTATACAGCTCAAACATCATTAATAGTGTTGGTTGCTATGGTGTTGGGCAGGCGGAGGTCTCTGTACTTGAAACGTTGAACTACACTTAATGTTGTACAACAGCAGGGTCATGCCAACACCTTTGACTTTGACCCCATTTTTCCCAGTAAAATAAAAAGACCATGTCTCCATCCCTTTTCGTTCTTGGGATAGGTTTTTTTTTTTCCCTGCAATGAGAAAAGGGAGTGTGAGAGAGGAGAGAGAGTGATACAAAAAAAGAAAAAGAGAAAAAAAAATTAATAGACCCAGTGGAACCTTCCCAAAAAACTTTAACAGTTACATCAGAAAATCATGAAGGAGAATTAAAAAAGGCAGTCCCCTGAAAAGTTTCACATGAGATTGTTTCTTATTTTCCCAAGCAGCTAAACATTTTAATAAACTAGGAAAATGAGACTGTAAAACCACAACATCTGACAGCAAGCCCCAGGGGCAGGAACCATTCCTGAAACTAATTTTAACTCAGGTTTTAACATTGATCAGATTTCATGTGGTGGATGTCCCCTTAAGCTGTCTCTCTGTTCTTAGAGAAAACCTGGTTTCTTTTGTCGACTCCGAGAAGCTATTTTCTTTCCAGCGCATTGTCGTCACAGGCATAACAGGACTTTTCTGTCATTCGTTTCTCTACGGCCCAAGAGATGCCCTGCCCCAGACATCTTCTCATCTGTTCTCGGTTTCCTTATGAGACAAGACATTTTCCACAGAAGTGGCACTTAACTGCTCCAGCAACGAAGCCCAGTCTTAAACCGGTCCCCATGCAGCCACTCAAGGACTCAACCCATTTAACATCTGATCTTCAGCCATGCAAAAGGCACCAGGCCAGTTCAGATCAGCTAAGGCCAGGATCCAAAGCAGGCTTCCAGCTTCTGTGCCTTGCTTTTCCCCAGGGAAGGGAGTCCGCTCTACCAGTTTCCTCTCCTTCTCCAGGCACATGAATCGCATTTTGCTTTGACTGTCACCAGGACATCTACAGATAGGACTGGCTTTTTAACTCAAAGATTCAATTAACAGCAATAGCTGAGAGTTTGAATGGGGAAAAAAAAGATGGCCGGGTAGTGTAGATTTCTCTTGAAGACTCTCAATTCTCACGGAAGTGTTTTTCATCTTCTGGTTAAGTTCAAACCAAATCATTCACCCTGTGGGGCAGGACTTCTTTATGCTGCACCTGCCTTCCAATACTTGGGTGTCTCTGTTTTGAGCCGCACGGTTCCTAGGCTCGCATAGCTGTGTGAGCGAATGGCCATTGGCATTAGCTAGCCCCTGTCCCTGCTCAGGATGAATTTCCAGTACAAAGGCACGTTGTGCAAGAGAAGAAAGCAGGGCGCTCTGCTGCTTCACAAGCTGGTTAAATGCCGGTAAGAATGACCGGGCTGGAAAACAGCTCTACAGGCTCCTGCTTTCTGCTTCTCAGGAAATTAAAGTGCTCGTTCGTTTCTAGATCCCCCTTTGTAGAGTTGGAAGGTCTTTGCGATGCCTTTCCTTTAAACCTTGTGTGTGCTGTGTAGGAGATGCTGGTGCTTGGGGGTCGGGGGGGAGGAGGCGACAGAGTGGCCAGTTTTCAAAACAGTAGAGGCACGGTGATAGTTGCCCTTGGCTCTTCCAGCCCACCAGCAGCAGGCTTAGTCACATCAGCAGCATCAAAGCTAAGCAGCTCTTCAGAGAAAGGGCATTTGTCCTTTCATCTGGAGATTACAGGAATCTTTCACAGGTCCCAGCAGTGTGTTTTGAAAGGCTCTTTAAAGAGAAATACCTGTTTGTGGCACCACCTGCCATTTAAAACAGCCTCTTTGCCTTCCAGCTTTCCCTGCAATGCTCTCCCCCAGCCATTTAACCATGTGTACATGGACAAAATGGTGCCAAGGTTCATTCCCCAGCAAGCAGAATTGCCCAGCTTTCATGCCAGGCTCTGTACTGAGACAATGACTCTCCACAAACGTGCCAGAAAGCTCGTAACCTATTTGGGCCTGCTCCTTCCCCCGTTGCGCTCAGCAGGGACAGCAGGAAGGCAGAAAACTGCTCTTAGCATCTGGAGGAAAGAAACGCAGAGATGAAAAGCTCTTTGCCTTGCTATTTCCATTTCTTCATGACTTAATTTTTTTGGTCAGGGCACAGAGAAGATTATAAAGCTGTAACCTCTGATCCGCTCCTGAGCGCTTCTTCTCCATCTCTTCCTTTCTCCTCTCTTTCAGCCAGTCCTAATCCTTTATGTCTCCTCTCTCACAGGTAGGAGTTGGAGTCTAATCTCAGATGACAGGTTGGTAATTAGAGTAAGAGATTATCCTGACCCCATATCAAGAAGGTAAAAAGAGAGGAATAATGCAGGGCCATACAAGATCAAGCCTTCAATGTTCAGTGCAGGAACCATCCTCTTCTCGTTCTGCCTCCTCCTGGCTCTCCCACCCCACACCCTCTCCTTTGTCCCAGCAGACGGGGGGATTCCTGATTCTTTGTACTTCCTGCCCATCTCCCTTCTGCCAGGCAAAGACTACGCTTTTCCAGCATTCATTCACCACAGAAATGGTCACATTTTCCATTTCTGTAGACCTTGACTAAGCAGAGACTCAGACAAGGGGCTGTGGCTGGGAAGAGTGGGCGGTGGGGAAAGCACAGACAGATACAGAGGAAGAGGGCCTGCTCAGAGAGGCTGGAGCCATGACATGCTATCAGCTATCCTCAGTTGGGCACTGGTTACCCACACCCAGGGCCTTTCTAGTCCAGCAAGATGAATCCACAGCAAGGAGCAGCAGCAGGTCCCCATCTCTACCCAGATGCCCAGCAGTCACCACCCAGTCCTTGATCTGCTCAAGAAGGCATACTGCTCCCATCCCTTGCACACATCCCAGCGCAGACGGGAAGCCCATCCATGTGTCCAGCCCACGTTATCCATCTTTGGCACAGATCTTGTCTCTTGTCCTGTGTCACCGGTATTCAGCAAGGACCAAAAAAGCCATCACACAGCCCCAAGACCACCATAGAAAAGGGAAAGTTGGGAGTACCAAGCTTCTTCAGTGTCCCACCCCCTACATGCACAAGGTGAATGGATGTCAGCAGGACCCACTGTAGCTGAAGCTCAGGCATCACCAGCCAACAGCCTGCAAGCACCAGGAGGTGTCGGGATAGAGATGGCAGTGGAGTGATCGAAACCTGCTGGGGAGAGAGCAAAGGAAGGTCAGGTGACAGTTTTTACACCAGCTCACAGCTGGAGAATGGCAGACCTCTCCCTCATGTCCCATCCCACATCAGGCACCCACCCGGCACTACACAGCTCCAGGACTGGTTGTTCACCTGAAGATGCCTTTTCTCAGCAAAGCTAAGCAGCCAAGCCTCCCTCCAACACCTGAATCCAGCTCTGCCCGCATAGCCCAAGCCCATGGCTCACCCTGATCACAGGCAGGGAGATGGGCATTGCACCAGCCCCTGCTACACGGTTCTGTTGATGGTCTTGTTGTCGCCTAGCTGCTTCCCACCCCTGCTATCTCCAGCCAGGAGCTTCCTACCCATGCTCTGCAAATAACAACTTTAGGTTTGTTGACTCAAAGCAGAGAAGGTAAATCAAAGAACACCTTTGTCTGCAGTCAGCTCGAAGTGAACCTTTTTTTCCCTTCACTTTTCTCAGCAAAACAAAAAATGAAAAAGCAAGCAGAATTTCCTTTCCTGAGTTTAAAAGAACATTTCTGTTCCTGTCCCAAAGGTAAAAGGTTAGCTTGTTCAGTCTCAAAATGTGAAACAAATGGCAATACTTTTGGCTCAAGAATTGTCCAAATAAAATGTTTTGATACTCCTTTTCTTCCCACTCATCCAAAAAGGTTTGCAAAGTTTGTAAGCATTCACAAGCAGCTTAACGCTGGTGTGCTCCTCGCCCAGTAAGCCATGTGACTGCAAGGTTTCTGTCCCTCACTCTAGACCTCCTGCACCCCGTTTGGCTGTCTCCCCCTCCCAGCCTATTGTCTGAGGGCTCACACCACAGCAACACACAGAGCACTCGTGCCCCATACCTTGAGGGATCCTCTCGGGGTGAGAAGGGGCCGCTGAGTTCAATAACGTTGAGCTTGTTCTCAAAGACACCATAGCTGAGGGTGACCTGCAAAGAGGGGTGGTGAGAAAGGAGCAGGGAGGGTGAGGTGAGCTCAGGAGCAAGGAACTTGCTTTGGGCGACAGAAGCTGCCATTCTGGTTCCTTCTCTGCTGGCTTGGCCTCTGCCTTCCACTTCTCCTCTCTTCCTTCCCATGGTGGTACACCACGCTAGTCCTTTGCCTCTCCAAGCCCCCTACACCCCTTGTTGTCTCCCCACGCAAGGCAGACATGGTGCCATGTCAAAGCCCCTCTTCCAATCAATCATCATTTCTGCTTGTCCTTGTGCCATGTTCCCCCAAGGATGTCCTCAATCCTCACATCACCCCTCGACATGTGCTCCCCACCACTGATCCCAGGGGCACTGTGACTGGCACCCATGCTGCCAGCAACATCTGCTCCTTATTTCAAAGAAGCATTTGTCAGGAAAGCCTCCCCAAAAGAGCAGACGATTGATCCAACCCACATCAGTGCCACCAACGGGGCAATGTTCCATTCCTGTCAGCTTCCCTCCTCCACCTCTCCTTCCTCACATACCTCCCTCTTGCTCCATTTCCCCTCCTCACCTGCTGCATGAGCCGAGAGGTGGGGATGAGCTGCAGGTTCTCCAGGTGGGAGTGGAAGAGCACATTGGGCAGCAGCTGCCCGCCGACTTTGCACTCAATGATGTAACCCACAGTGCAGTCGTCTGGCAGGCGGATGAGCTCTGAAGTGCTCAGGAAGTTTCTGCCACTGGAAGAGAGTAGGGCTGCGTGGGTTAGGACAGGGGTAGGGCGGGATATAGGCATCCACTTGGGTGGGAGATAAATTAAGGACTTAACTGAAAACCAGAGTAAATCTTGGAACTAGGCACGAAATCCCTGAGTTCCACCTGCAAAAATCTGGGCATGTGTTTGCTCTTTGACCACTCCCAACTAGGCTGTCCCACCAATTGTCCGGTGCTGTCCCTGATAGGTATCCAGCTCCTCGGTGGGCTGATGCAGAGAGCTGGCAGGCTTTGCCAAGTCACTTTTCCACCTGTTAGGTGAGCTGCACTGAGCCCCTGGGGGGTCAGACAAGCCAGCACAAGAGAAACAGTGGGACTGCACGGCCAGCACCAGGAGGAAGAAGAATAGGACAGTCTCTTGCAGCTTGAATAAGCCATCCATGGCTCCACTGTAATGTAACACCACACGCTTGGCCATCCTTTGATAACAGGCTAAACCCAATTTTAAGGCTCCTGTAACTGGAAGCAGCCACACAGCATGAAGCACTGTCTACTATAACACCCCTCAGCTAGTTCAAATGTGTTTTAAGCATTTTAACACTGTAGTGGCAGATTTTATGCCAAGTTAGGTGTTATCTATCCATGCCACTTTCATTTTACCCTAGATCACAGATCATCCTCCTGTCTGGGTCTACCATAAAATACATATCATGGGGTTCAGCTAAACCAGCCACCTGGTATGGATGAGATCTGTCTTTCTGGGTATGCACAGACCTGGTTAAGGCTGGCACAGCCATTGCCGATCAGTGTATGTGCATATAGCCTGTGATATAACCTAGGACATCCTGGAAAACATCATCTTGTTGTAGGCTGGGCTAACACAAGACCCAGGGGCCTACCTCTGTTCTCCATGCACCAAGCTGAGGAAATGACAGTGGCCACTGTAAGAAGCTGAAGAGGGTTTGGGGTGGGGGAATGGGAAATTAGCTCAGGAGGGAAGTACAGGAGGTTGGAAAGAGGCAGATTAAGGGGAGAGGAGAGGCAGACAGGGAAAGCATTTAGGAAAAGAGTCAGAGGAAGCTGAAAGGGATGGGAAGGAGTGTGGGGGAATAACCAAGAGCTGAAAGGAGTTGCAGAGGGGGGAGTATGTCATCCTATGATCACGTTTGCTGACGTGCCTGCTCTTGCCTCTTTTTAATCAGGTGGCAGACTCACCCACTACATCCTTCCTCCAGTCCCACGTGATTGCAGATGTGGAGCAGATGGTACTCTGCACCCTTGCAAACATCCTTGCAACCACCACATACACAAATCCAGATCTGACGCTGCCAGGAATTAATGTGCGTCCGTGTTCCTCATCCCCAAAGGCTCCCATACCTACCAGCTGCACAGCTCACCTGGCCCAAGGCACCATCTTGCTTGCCAGCTTGCGGCTGATGCAGAACCCAGCTCCTCCTGTGGCAAACCAGAAGCGCACAGATTTCTGGAGAGAAACAGCAGAGAAAGTCAATGGCAGAGGCTCAGATGATACCATACTTCCTGATATGAGAATGCTGGAAACCCAGCTTTGATGCCAGGATAAACACAACCCTATTGTCACCCCAGACCCCTGACTGCTGCCCAGAAGAAGGACTTGCCAGCAATACAATATGGATTTTGACCTCCTCATATTTGAAACCACCAAGTTCCTGCTCACAGCAGCAGGTGGGCTGCCCAAGGCAGGCTTATCTCCTGGCAGACAGGTACCCAAAGGTGCAGCAGCAACGTGGGACCCTCCCTAGGTAGATCTGATTGAGTCAACACCTACAACCACGTTCAGAAAAGACTGGTGAGTTTTCAGCTGTTGCCTGTTGCTCTTTGGACCCGTCTCTCCTTGGGGTACATCTACAGCCAATGAGCCAGAGCACTAAAAACAATCCATTGGCCCCACCACCACCACCACAGGCTGTACCGTCTGGTTGTTTGGCAGCATTTCAGAGGCCCAGATGGGTCGGTTCAGGCTGGGTTTCCCCAGGTAAACATCCCACGTCGCAGAGTAGGAGGACAAGAGCTTCAGGAGGGCCCGGGGGTTCAGGTAGTTGTCGTCATCCAAATGGCAAAACCAGCTGGGGGGAGATGGATACAAAGACACAAGAGGTTTGCGGTAAGGAGGGTGCCTCTTGCTCTCAGGGGTCCCCCCACGGCTGCCCTGCCTCACCTCCGGCCGCTGGCCAGGAAGGCATCGAACTCGGCGGCCATCTTGCAGGAGAGGGCCGGGTGGCTGTGCTCGGCAGAGCAGTTGGTGAAGACCGCGTGGTCACCTGCCGGGAGAGAGAAGGTTGTGGCTTGGGGCTAGCCTGCTTCACACAGTCATGGGGAGGACCTCTGGGTGGGAGGGAAGGGGTTTGTTCACAGCCAGCTTCCTCGCGGCCCCCCGAACAGGCATCTGAGCCCACGGTGACGTGGGCTCCATGCTTCCCCCTACCAGGAGATGAAACCTGGAGAAAGCCAAGCATCTTGGCCAAGACTAGGACACCTGCCAACCACACTTTCACCCTGCCCACTGCCAGCCAGGGTGCGGGGATTGAAGGGCTCTCTCTCAGGCTGCTTCCACCCATGGATGCTTTGAGGCAGACAGCACCCTGCGTCCAGTTGGCTGCGTGCCCTGGGGTAAGCCAACTAGAACAAATTATCACTTGGGGGCTTCATGGGTGCCAGACCCCCTCCCAAGGCCGTGACAGTTCAGAGGCTGAAGGCAGGGAGGGGAAGGTGATATTACAGGACAGGTCATTACCCATTCTCCTTTTCAGGGCATCGTCTTCTTCATCGGTGAAGACGTAGGTCTGCGGAAACGAGGAAAGGAGGTTACTCTCAGGGCTGGAGCTGGTGCTGCTCCTGGCCACCCACCCCTTCCTCCCCACAGCCAGACTCGCTCGCTGGGGTTGCCCCACTCCATCCCCTGCTGCCGTGCCCACCTCCCAGGCACCAGCTGAGCAGAGGGATGGCCACGCTCCCTCTTCCTGTGCGGCACCATCGTCAGTGCTTGTGTGGCTTCATTTCCCCAACCCCGCCACCTTGGGAACAGGGAGAAGGGGACCCATGGCCTCAGTGAGGGGGTGAGGGAGCCCTGGCTTAGGTGTCAGTTTTAGAAAAACTAAAGCACTGTGGTTGAATGATGTTTGGGTTAGAAGGAGAACATCTGTTTGTGTGTTAAGTGTGCACAGCCCCCTGCTGCTTCCCGCCTCCTCCTCCTCTTCCTCCACCCCCATGCCTCTCTAATCCCCCTCGCTGCCATTATGTGGCAAATCTCCCCCTCTTCAGGGCCAGGCGGGGATCAGGGCTGGTGGAGAAAAGCTTTCCTCAGGCAGAAAATGAGCTTTCATGAAATCAAAAAGGAGTCGCGAGCCGTAAACAGCCTCTCCACCAGCTGCCCACAGGCTGGTTAAACGCAGCACCTGGGCAGGGACAAAGGGGACGAGGCAGGCAGACAAGAGCTCCAGGAGCTGTCACTGCTCCCAAAGGCTCTGACAAGGAGATGAGAGTCTCTACTTCTCCCCGCACCCACCAGCATTTGGGAGATATCCGTGGCAGGAGAAATGTTCTGCACACGAAAGGAAGGCAATGAAGGACCCTCAGAGACCACCTGACTTGAGCACAGGCGGCATGATGGTTTCACGATCTCAAATGTACGTGCTACAGCGACTTGGCAAATTACCCTCCAACAGCTGAGCTGCAGCAAAGGGACACACGCACATTCCTACCCCACCCCACTGGTAAAGTCTCTTAGTTAAAACCACTTTCAGGGTGATCACAGGACAAGAAGCAATTAGCTAAGTCTCAGGTAAAGGAGTCGCTCTGGGTCAGGGGACCATATCACAACCTTCAGGCAAGGCAGGGTTTGTCAGCGGCACAGGATTTCCCTCACCAGAAATTTCCACTATGACAAACATTTCGTCTTAAGAAAAGAGTTCTGAAACCATTGAAACTTTCTGACATTTTCAAAAAAACAGAAACGTTTTTGCTGGAAATTACTTGCTTACAGATATAAAATCAGCTAATAAACATCATAGCTGATTGACTTAAAATGGGAATCTGTATCTTTTCCCAGATTTTCTACTTGTGAAAATATTCCAAGGTTCCCACTTTCCTCTTGATGCGAGGTGGGAAATGCTTTTTTGCAGACATCCAACGTGTTTCTGTGGGAACCCAGGGATGAAGGAGCATTATTGCCATGGGGAACACCAAAAGAACTGGAAAAAGGGGCTATGAGTGTGGGGGCTAGGCCAGTCTCATTTCTCTGGCTCTCCCAAACTCTGATCTCCGTGGTACACCTGGCTGCAGTACTCCAGAGATGCTGGTGTCTGTGCCCTGGCTCTGTCCTGAGGAGATCACAACAGCACAGGCAGCTGCCTGCATCCTCATTTCTCCATCCCTCATGCCCCTGAGAGTGGGAAATCTGGAAGAGCAGCTGCTGCCAGAATCCGAGCGACTGCTGCCGTGTGTCCCTCAGCAAAGCCGCACATGATGGCTGGGATGGGAGAGAGAGAGGAGGGCCCCGGCTAAAAACCTGCCTGGAGGCATTTGGCCCAGCTACAAAGGTCTTTCTCAAGGAGACACTGGTTGCTGTTGCCCATACTAATGGAGCCTGGAAGAGATTCAGAAGGTCTCCCTGGCCATGCCAGACCTACTCTCCCCATTGGGGCTATGCAAGCAGAGGAACACCCAGTGTCACTTTTGTCCCTGCAGGCAAATGGGGTAGACAGAAGCAGCCTCCCCACTATATCCACCCTCCTGTTCTCCACCAGACCATCTATGGGGCCACGCAGGATCTCCTGTCATGGTGTCTCAGCGCTCACAGGCTGCCCACTCTGGCAGGCAGCCTGTGCACCTGTGGAGCAGCCGTTCAGCCACAGCTTCTCACTTGCCTCCTGCACCGCATTGCCCCTTTTCCTGCCAGGGGTGGGGGGCAATCACAGAGCCCAGCTCCCATCCGCACGGAGAGCAGCTCGGGGTGGCAGTCACCGCTGCTGCAGGGCAGCCGATCCGGGCTTGAGGAAGGATGCAGCGCGGAAGGCATCCCTCCATTCTAGAGTGGAGAAGATGGCTGGATAGGAAAGGATGTCTGCTGGATGGCAGTGCCAGCAGTGATATGGAGCCACTGGTGTCCAATGGCTTTGCCTGGCAGTTCTCCATGAACATAAGTGCCCATGCAATTGATAAACACTAGACTTTGAGGCCCCCTCACCCCAAATTGGGAAAGTAGCCTAGCAAGGCAAAACAAGGAAAAGGGAATAAAGATGTGGAATCTGACAAGCCACGACCACATTCATCTGCCAGGTTCCCAGGGTATCCCTCCTCCAGGAAGAAACAGCCTCCAAAATTGGTTATGGGTTATTGGTGCGGCTGGGCAGGAAGCTATTCCCCTGCCCGGAGAAGAGATTCAAAATCTATGGCGTGTTCACAACACTAAAAAATGCGAAAGCCAGTTCAGGCACCCACCCCACACTTCTCCTTCCCCATCTCCCACTAGCTGCATATCTTCTCTTCTGTTTAAACAGTGCAGTTTCAGGGAAAATGTCCCTCTCCTGACAGAGTCCAGCATAGAGAACTTTTAATTTAGCTCCCGTACAGTCTGTCCTAGCCATAAAAACCACAGCTGTTCCTGCCTCCCTGTTACAGCCACCTAAGCCTGACCTGTGAGGTCTGGGTTGCTCCCTCTGGAAGGACACCATGCAGGTAATCACCTCTGAAACCAGGCTTGGCATCAGCAGCACAGCCAGCTGCTAAAATTTCCCCGCTGGCCACCTGCAGAGAAGGACCCACTGAATTGGTCCCCAGCCATGAGTAAGGGCAAGTGAGACAGCAAGGTGGTGGCTCAGCCCTAGGAGGAGGCAGTCTCTGCACGTCAAGGCTTCTGAGACCTGGATCTCTCCAAGACTGGCTTTTAAGGCCTATGCCTCTCCATAAAGACTCAATAAAAGGAGGTCTGGTGCCCTATCCCTGGCCCCACAACAATTAAATGTCCTTTGCAAATTAAGAGCTCTCTTTTTTTTGCTAAGTGAGGTTTATATATTGTCAGTTTTTCAAAACTAACTCTTTCCCCTACCTCCAAAAAACCCCTCCAGCTGCAGTATATTTAAGAAAAAAAAGGCTTTGGACTTTCATGTACTTCTCTTTACCTCCATCCCCGCCCCCGCTCCCCTGCCCTCCAGGCCATTTTGTAAAAAAAGCAGAAGAAAAACATGGAAAATTGAGGCAGGGCAGGGGGAGGAGGAAAACACTGAGCTTGCAACAAAAATTAATAACAATGAAAAAACACTGTTTAAAAATGACTGATGCTCTCGCTCTACCCTTCCTTCCTATTCTTCTGCTCAGTCTGTGAAGCTTTCCTAGAGGCTGGCAGCAGCATGGAAAATTCAACACCTCTTCCCAGGTTTGGACATCATTTGCCTGCCAAACAGAGAGGGTCAGATGAATCTGGGGAGCTGGTACCTAATTCCTGTCAGCGGCATGGCCAGGCACCTATTTCTCAAACACATGAGGAAGGAAAGGTGAGCTGCTCCTTAAAAACCCACTCCAAAAGCCCCAGCCACAACATCTTAATGCCAGTGCAGCCATGCGGTTGGGTTTGGTTTCTCCAAAGAGCTACTGGGCTGACGTCGGGCGGAGAGGAGAAGTGCATCTGGAGGAGGAAGCAGGGCATCTCAGATGGTGAGAGGGACGCACAGACTGGAGAGGAAGCATGCTCAAAATAGGACACGGCTTCCTGTGACGACCGCAGCAGACCAGACAGTTGCAGCACCATGAAGTGGAAAACCACCCTTACCCAGAAAACCCTGCATTGCTTCAAGCGCTCTCCTACCCAGTACCTCCGCCCCCATCCCCCTCCCTCGCTGAGGCCTGAATTTGTCTTCTAGGCACCCATCACACACGGGCAGAGGCAAAAAAACCAGCCCTTTGGGGGCAGTCACAGAACTTCTTCTTTCTTGAGGAGCAGCTCTGCGCGGGAGGGAGAGAAGTACCCAGGCTCTCGGGAGTAGTCCTGCCCACCACCAGTAAGCCAGCCTGCACAGCACCACCAACGTGGTGTCCCACATCAGTTCCTCTAGCAGGAAGGAAACTCTCCAAACTCTGCTTTAGCAAAGGATGAAAACATCAGGCCCCCAGTTAAAAAAAACATTTAAAAAGTCAAATATAGATCCCCATCACTTCAAGATCGTCCACGCGAGGGGATCTGCCCAAGAAAGTAAAGCATGGATTGTGCTGATGTGCTGGGGAGTGAACAGGGCTGCAAACACCCCTCCTGCACCCACGTCCTGCAGCCTCGCTCCCCTGCTCACTGCACCACACCGTCCCAGGGCGAAGGGTGCCCGGGCGCAATGCAGGCATCCTGATGGAGGGGCAGAGGGAGCCACTCATCTCGAAACCTAGCAAACTCATGGCATAGGAAGTAGAAAACCACCATTTCATACAGACCCAGGACAGTCTGTGCTCTCAGTCTGGTGCGGCCCAGGCAGTCTACAGCCCCTGGTGTTACTGGATAAAAAAGGGAAATTAAATCCCCTCCACCTCAAGCTGAAAGAGTCAGGCTTAGGTTAGGGGCAGGTGATGTCTGCTAGGAGCACTCATCCTCCCAGCCTTCATGGGAAGGGCCCATCCAAGCTCTTCATCCTCTCTGCTAGCCTTTCCCATGAAGCAGCTACCGGTGAAACTCCTAGATGGGTAGCATCCCCCTTTCAACATAAACAGAAGCAAGAATGAGGGAAAACAAGGCAAAGTACTGGGCTGGACTGCAGTGCCCAGCCTCCCCTTCCTTTGGCCTTTATCCCCCCCACCAACACCCCCTCTCTAGCCCAAATCCACACGCTCACCTGCTCTCTTGCTTGGGATATCCACGTGTCCAGGAGCAGCTCCATCCTGCTCTGGTGAAATCTCTTGGTTGTCTTCACGGCTATGAAAATGTCCCCAAGGGTCAGGCTTCCCTCCGTTCTGTATCCCTCCGGAGGATGGACTTGCTGGCCCTTCTGCCCCCTGCCACCACCTCCCGTGGCATCCTCTGAGCTCACTTTGCTCCGTTGCTCCGGCTTCTCTGACATCCCCTCCCTGAGCCCCGGGTACCGAGCTGTTTCCTGAGCCCCACGGTGCCGCATGGAGAGGAGAGCCACACTGACAAGGAAGACTGCGGCTCCAGAGAGACCACGGATGAGCCGACAGCCCATGGCTCCCAAATCGTTCCCGCTGCAGCCAGTATCCTATCAAAGAAGGACAACCTCTGCCCGTACCTCCACGTGAAGCTGTCCGCTCTTCTCAAAGCCTCCGAAGGGGCAGGACAAGCCGAGAGCGAGGTCTGAATAGGATGTGGCCAAGGAATAGGGTGGGTGAAGACCAGAAAGCCGAAGAGGCAGCAGCCCCAGAGAACACTGGTAAAGCAGGGGGAATTTTCACAGACTAAGAGGGCTCGACGACTCAGCGAGGCAGGGACACGTGATGGGAAAATACTCCGAGGCGACTGGCAGGTGGCTGGCACAGCCTGCCAGGAGGAAAGCGAGCATCCCCACTCCCGGCAGAGAGGCCGAGGGTCCCAGGCTGGGGGTCGAGGGGGCAGCAAAGGAGATCAGAGCCATCGGTGGGGAGTCTGGACCGAAAGCATCAGTTCCTCAGAAGACACCAGCCCGCACATCCAAGCCAGGGGCTGCGGGGCGAAGGCAAGCGGCTGGCGCAGGGCTGCAGGGAAGGGGCCGGGTGCTATGCGTGCGGCAGGGCTGCCTCTCCACCTGCTCCCTCCGTGCAGATCGCTCTTGCTCCCAGCCAGCCCCGGCCCCGGTCCCGGTCCCGCCTCCGGGCACGGGGCGGGGCGCCAGCCCCGGGGGAGGAAGAGGATGGAGGGTAGAGGATGGAGAGGGGGGAGCCCTGGGTCTGACAGTGGGTTTGCCTCACCAGGGCATGGCCAGGCTGGGACATCTCCGAGGTGACAAGCAGCTGATCTGGGAGGACAAACCTGTTGCTTGACTGTTTTTCCTGCTCCTCGGTGACAGTCCAGCCCCATCTCTGCAGCCCTGCGCTCTTGCGGGAGGAGGGGAAGGTGGCACGGATGTGGACTCCGGTGAAGTTAAGGCACAGGGTCCTATCTTGTTCTTGGGAAGAAGGATATTTCCCTGGGAATTTCCCCAGCCCCAGACTTTCCCTGTGGGTGCTGCTCTGAATTGCTGCCCCTGCCCTTTAACCCCACCCTGTCTCCCCAAAGCAGGGCTGTGTCCCCCCGACTGCCCCCCCCCCCATATAACCCAGAGTCTCAAACTAGGGTCTGACACTCATTGCTGACACCCATCTCCCCAAACCATGACCCTGACCCTCACACTCTGGAAGGGCCCCTTCCTTCTGCCTCCAGCCACCACCACCTCCCCATCTCACATCCCCACCAAGCATGCCCAAGGACAGCCTCCTGCCCAGGTGGGTGCAGAGCCAGTGACGCTCACAGGAACAGGTACACCAGCATCAGAGAATGTGAGGGAGAGCCCACCGCCTCCTTTTCAATGTCCATGGCTCAGCATCATTGCTGGGTTTATATCCCACCCAGGTGCTTGCTCCCTGCAGCAGGGCTGAGCTCAGTGACTTGTTCCTTGTGGCTCTTGTGCTGTCCAAGATGATGCTTCCTTTTCCCCTTCCCCAGGCAAGGAAGAGAGCAGGGGGTCCTCTCCCCTGTCCCATAGAGTCCTGCAGGCAGAGGAGGAAACTGGCACCTCCAGCTCCTTACCACCACCACCCACCACCAGGCATGGCTGTACGTCTTCTCCGTGCCACCCTCACCCAGCCTTCCAGCTCCCAACAAGGCCAACGAGGCCAGGAGGGCAGTCTGGGGCCATGACACAGAGCATGCTGAGGGTAGCTGAGCAAGTCCTGCATGAAGAAGGGTTTCCCCAGGGATAGGGATATTGGAGACCATCAAAAGGCATGAGAGCCCCTCCCAAGACAAAGACCACTGTAGATGGGAAATTTTGGGGTCAGCACCACAGATTGCCGCATGGTATTGCTGGTTCAGTTGGATATAGGGTGGATGACAATAAAGGTCCCCTTCATGCTACCTCTAGGCCACTTTACAGAGCAGCCGGCGGGTACAGAGAGGCAACCAGCCCAGGAGAGGGATGATACCCGCACCCTCACCCCAGCTTCCTTGTGGCAGTGAACGTGGGGACAGCAGGATGGTAGTGCTCTACATAAGCTGCCGAAATCAGAGCGGCTCCTCAGGGAGCTGCAAGCTGTGGGCATCCAATCTCAGCATACCAAAAAAAAAAAAAAAAAAAAAAAAAAAGTAATAAGATGGGGACCCGGGGGAAATGGGGGGGAACATGGCTCCATGTGGCAAAGGGCCCCCCCGTGCACATGTCAGATCATGGGACCTTAGAAAAGGGGGTCAGGGCAGGTTATCAGGGTCCCTCTGTTCCACAATCCCACCATGTGTCCAGACACAGACACTTTCCAGGCACACGTCTCCCTGCAGGGCTAAAACCGTGTTGCTCATGGTCACACGTTCACCCCAGCCCTGTCCCTGGCTACAACTTTTTTCTTTTGTAAGGAAGAAACCACTGAATCCACTTCTCCTCCCTCCTCCCATGTATTTCTCTGAGTCTCCAAGACTCCTAGCCTTCCCCTGAAGCAAGAACATCCCCAGAGCGTCTCCCATATCCCTTTGGAGGTTTTATTTTTAGATCCCTTTGAATAGCGATGCTTTCTTACACTGATTTGGGGCAGTGGGGGAGTCATTCACCTTCAGGCCTTACATTACTGCAGGGATGTGAAGCTGGTATGACTGATCTGCTGCCTCTGTGCTAAATACTGGGATTGCTCCCATGGCTAGCCACTGCTCCTGAACCAGAAACTAACATCTCTGAGTGCTTCAGCCACACGCTGGCAGCCCCAGGCAGCTGTAAAGGCAGCTTCCATGGCTCCCAGGCATCCTGCAGCACCTCCTAGCCCTGGCCTAGGAGATCATCTGGGAGGGAAAGGGGGACACAGGCAGAAGATCCTTAGTGATGTCCCCAAAAGACATATAAATATGATTGGAAGCTACCTTGTAGAGAGCATGGTGCCGGGCAGCAGAAAAGGTCAGACCCAACCACGTACAAACCAGAGCATGCCCTATGCTAGAGGTGAGCACAGCCTGCTTCTTGCGCTGTGAGACACCTTTTTCTGCTGGGGTGCCAGGGATGGGGGGGCCATTCGGTGCCCAATCCTGCCTCAGGGTGGGCTGGCTGACCCATCCTCGGGGGGGTGCATGGGACAGAGACCCCAGACTGCTGCAGCTCTGCCAGGGCAGGGGGGCAGCATGGAAAGGGCTGGTGACTTCCCAGGGCGACACACACACGCCGCCTTGCCAATCCCCTCCCTGGAGGGAGAAATCTTGAAATCTTGCTCTCCGTGACTCATTACAGGGGCTTGCACAAGGCTGTTACAGCTGGTAATTGGTGCCCAGGGCTGCTAATTGCATTCTGCCTGTTACCTAACCCGTGACTCATTCCTCGGAGCAGGCAGCCACCCCCCCAGAGGTACAAAAAAGGTGGGCTGGGGTGTGCAGGGCAGCGGGGGGATCATTAATGTTTGCCTTGGAGCCCTCTGCCCTGCTTCTCACCCGTGTCCAGAACGAGTTGAAGCTGGATTTTGAAAGCCTCAGGGGAGACAAGACGGATAAAGAGAGGGCCTGGAAGAAGCCTGGGAGCAGGCAAGGCAGTGCCGCCTGCTGCTCGGAGAGCTGGGTGCTGCCAACCCACCTCCCAGCAACCTTCCTTTGTGTGCCTTTCCCTCCTGACAACACTGACAGCCCAGGGAGGTGCTGGGGGATGTCTGTTTATTTTGGGGGGGGGGGGTGGTGGGGGGTGGTTAGCAGGCACCAAGCTGGGAGCACAGCCTGACTACCCAAAATGAGGGGGCTTGCTCTTAACCACGCTCAGCCTAGGCCATAAGGCTGGGGATGGTTCCCAGTGCCAGCAGGGGCAGGAGGAGTTGTCAAGCCCTGAATCAGACTGCCTCACATGGAATATTTTCCCTGGGTACTCAAGCACTACTTTGTTCCCTACGAAGATGCGGGCTCTAATCTCCAAATCCATGCCAGGGTGGATGGGAGCTTGCTTTGGGACTTGCCTTCTCATCAGCTCAACAAGAGTCCCACTTTGTTTGCCTGCAGGGCAAGCACCCTCCCAGGGGGCTGGCTGTACCAGGATGCTCAGGCTGCATCCCCTGGAGTGGATATCATTTGGGAGCTTTCATCTGGAGCCATGTGTTACACCAGTTCCCCCATCCCGGGAGCAGAGCTGCATCGCTCCAGGGCAGAGCTGGGACTTTGCTCTACATTTGAGTGACTGCAGGTTAAAATCTTTTCCTTTTCTTTCCTCCCCCTGTTCACTCTCGTCCTCATAAAAGACACAGGCAACTGGTTTAGAGCCTGAAATAACACCTCACAGGGGACCCGTGAAGATCAGCAAGTTAATCTTTGCTCAGAGCTTCAAAAGTGCATGGCACTAGCAGTGCCCTAATCGCAGGGGCGAGGAGGACACAGAGAGGACTTGACTCTCTGGGGCTGGTTGCCCATCTTCTCGCATTGACCCCAGGAGCAGCAGGCTCAGCCCTCTGTCTGCTCTCGTGCCCCATGGAGCCCTCCCAGAGCCACAGACTCCCTTTTTCCTTCTGCGTGCCTCAGGAAAGACCATCTACCACCACAACCACCACCTCTCCATGGCGCAGTATCCTGGCACCCCTTTCCCATAGCAGGGCTGATAACGGCGATTGGTTAGGAGTCAGGACCGGGCTAGGGTGGGTGAGCACGGCTGCTGCTACCCAAACCCTCCATTGTCCCTCTGCCAGAGTCTGAACCCGCACTCGGCCCCATGTCAGGGTGAGAACAGCCCCCGTTGGAAGGGCAAGAGGATCCCCACTTTCCTGGCAGCATGGCTGGGCTCAGTCTCACTATTGTCCCCCAGGAGGACAAGGTAGCTGGCAGCTGGCTTGTCGCTTCATGATAACCAGGACATGGAGGGATGCAAAGCTCTAGGGACCTCAGCCAGACATATCAAGTGAGCTTTTCCTTGGCTTTCCCAGAGCAACCTGGCCAACATCAGCACTAGGGAGAGGCAAGGGACCGAAAAGCAGGGGGCAAGTAGAAATGGGAGGGAGCTAGGTCTGTGGCATGCTCGACCTGTCCTCTCCCCACAACTCTTGCTGCCCTACAACAGCAAGAGCAGTGCTCCCTCCTTCCCCCGGAGGGCTGGGCAGTTGGGCCTCAGCAAGAGGAGGAGAAAAATACCCCATTGTGCATTACCCAAACCTTCCCAGTAACACACAAGCCCATAGCCTGCCACCCATTCCCATTATGAATGGTATTTAATTCTCCTTTATATGCGGTTTGCCAATAAAAGGCTCCATTAATAATTTACAAGCAATAAAGAGTACAGCTCCTATAAAACGAGGGTCTGTTGCAAGCTTAGTGTCACTCCAGCCGTGGCGGGGTGTTGGCACACGAGCTGTGCTCCCTGCGCCGTGGGGCCAGAGGTGAGGTAGACAGGGGAAGAAGGCACCCAGAGCACACAGTGCCGCAGGGCAGGGGAGATGGAGGTGATGGGAGAAGGGCTTCAAATGTGTGTGAGATATGCTCCTACACAGCCTGATCCCACCCGGTTCCCCCACGTTCCCCATCTGGTGATCTGACCACGTACCAGAGACAAGGGCAGCCCAAGGTGATGGGGAACAGCCCACAAGGATGGCTTCCACCATGACGGTGGAAGACGTCTCTCCAGTAAAATATAGAAAGCTCAGACTGGGAGGGTAGCACGTGTTACTCCCCAGCTCTTCATGGCCTCAAGGAGACCAGAAAGGCTATCCCTGGGGCCTTTGCTGCTGGCATTCCCTCAGGGAGGAAGGACATGCTACCTGGAGGAGTTTGGGGAGGCAGGGACCTCCGAGAACATCTCTTGGGGATGGTAGCTGGCAGTGCCCGCTCTGCCACCCCCAGCTCAGTCATCATCCTCCTCAATCCACAGCGGGCGGGTTTGCTCCTGGAAGATGCATCCCCGAACCACCTTGGGCAGCTCCTCGGCATGGCTCCAGGCGTGGGGCTCCACGCGGGCCCAGGAGCACGGCAGAGTGTGGAGAGCCTGCTCCGCACTGCGGCACAACTTCAGCACCTCCGAGTCCCGCTGGCCCGCCTTCCCCAGCAAGCTCCTGGGGAAAACACAGGGACAAGCGTTACGCTCAGCGTAGAGAGACGGGGTGGCAAAAACATCCAGGAACTCCATCACATGCACACAAAGCCAATTTTCCTGCCCTTTTTCCCCTCACAGCAGCCAACCCCAACACACACAGCTAGTGCTCCCACCCTGATCCTTGTCTCTCCCTCTGAACAGAGACAACAGCTTCTCTCTCCTCCCATGACACCGTTCATCCATGCCACTCCGTCTTTTCTTACCTGAGTCCTCTAACGTTCTTCTCTGTGACCTCGACATGGATAACGATGGGGTATATTTCAGTTTTAATTAGATCCCTCACACTCTGAACTCCCAGCTCTAGCAGGCAGTGTTTATTCTGGAAGGGAAATTGAATAGATTTACCAATTTAAAAGGAGAAAAAAATAACCCCAGCCCCTGACAGTTACATTAAATCAAACCCCATACTGTGAAATATCATTGCTTTTCCAATAATAATTCCATTAAATGTGGGATTTATGGACAGGTCCAAGAGGGAAGGGGAGAATTAAAGAGCAGGATCACCCACTCCATCACCGCCAATCCAACCCAAGAGCCCACCGGACCCCTCGCTCAGCCACAGCCCATCTTCACATCCCCTTTGTCACTGTTGTCACCCACAGCCCCACGTTTCTCCATCCGCCCTAAGCAGAGCTGTTGCCGCTTTGGCAAAGATGAGGAATGTGAGAGCAGGAAGGTCACTTCTGCGTATGGCATTTCCCACCACCTCCCCCATGAATCCCCAGTTGCCATTTCTTTCACCTGAGCTCAACAGAGACTCAGGGAAAAGTCCATATCAGCTGCTCCACAACCCCATAGCACCTGGACTTAAAACACCCTCCAAATTACAGTCTCCAAGCAAGCAGCTCCTTCTCTATCAACACACCGCCCTCCCTCTTCCCCAGCTCGGCTGTCCCCTCCTCTCCTCCAATCTGAACGGGGTGCCCCATCCTGGCCCTCTCTTCCCACACCAAACAGCTCAGCACCTTCTCCATCGCCTCCCGGATCATGCGGATTCGCCCACTCTCCCTCCGGTTCTGGCGGGCAGTTCTAGATATAGGGTGCTCCTGAGTGTGGATAGTGCTGGGATCCCCTTCTGCCAGCTTCTCTGCGAGCCAAGAGGAGATATGAAAAGGGAGACGTCAGCCCCTTCTCCCTTTTGCATGCACTTTCTACCTCAGATCCCGCGTGTTTGCTGCCGCGCTGATGCTTATCGAGTTCACTGTTTATGGATTCTGGAGAGCGAGTCTAATTATACAACATTACATGTTGGCATGGATCTCCTGCAGCTTTCTTGCGTACAGAACAAGCAAGATATCACAGCTGAAGACAGCTTTCAGGGCAAGAGCAGCACTTGTGTTGCAGTACCGCAGCAGCCTAAGCCAGCTCACAGCCATTATCCCCCCCTTCCCCAATACCACACTGTCCCACCCCCTCCGTAACAGAGCGTGGCAGAAAAATAATCACTTTATTTTGCCAGGTAGGTTTTCTGCAGGGTTTGTGAGCTGCATGGGCTCATAGATGGCTCCAGTGAGCGGCAGGGCTGGGGAAGCAAGAGGAGTGTGCACCTCGGCGTGGGAGAGCGAGAGGAAGATGGGGAGCAAGTTGAACCTCCTTCTGTTGGTGGCAGCTTGAGCCACCTCCCCCTGCTTGGAGGTAGAAGGACAGCACCCAGCAGCCGAGCCAGCGCCAGGCAGGAGAGCAGCAGAGAGGTGATGCTGAGACAGAGAACTGTGGGCAGAGCTGGCAGGACAGCGAGGTCCGGCGTGGTCAAAGCAATGACTGCCAGGAGCCCCTGGTAACTCCCACCAGAAGACGAGACAACGCACTGTCCTGGTTTCAGCTGGGTTAGAGTTACTTTTCTTCCTAGCAACTGGCATAGTGCTGTGTTTTGGATTTAGTATGAGAAGAATGCTGATAACACACTGATGTTTTAGTTGTTGCTAAGTAGTGCTTAGGCTAGTCAAGGACTTTCTTTTTCAGCTTCCCATGCTCTGCCAGGTGCACAAGAAGTTGGGAGGGGGCACAGCCCAAGATAGTTGATCCAAATTGACCAAAGGGGTATTCCATACCATATGACGTCATGCTCAGTATATAAACCGAGGGGAGTTAGTCGGGGGGCAGCGATCGCTGCTCGGGGACTGGCTGGGTGTCGGTCGGCGGGTGGTAAGCGGTTGCATCACTTGTTTTCTTTTCCCTGGGTTTTGTTTGTCTCTCTCATTCTCCTTTTCATTACAATTATTATTATTATTATTATTACTATTATTATTTTATTTCAATTATTAAACTGTTGTTATCTCAACCCGTGGGTTTTCTTACTCTTGCCCTTCCGATTCTCTCCCCCATCCCACCATGGGGGGGGGAGGGTGAGCGAGCGGCTGCGTGGTGCTTAGTTGCCGACTGGGGCTAAACCACGACACGCACACACAGAGACCTCACTTGGGAGCCACAGGCTTTGCAGCCCAGCCTGGCTGAAGCAGGCGCCGGGCTCTCCCTGCTGACCGTGCTGCCCTAGGCAGCTGCCCACACTGCCACTGAGAAGACATGAGCAGGGAACTTAACAAGGCTTTTAGGAGCTGCTCACCCCTAAGATAGAAATAAAGTAATGTATTTAGGAGAAGGCATGTTTGGAATTGGGTCCACAGCATGTTCCAGCTCTCCCAAGCCCCAAGCTGGCTGGGCATCCTCTGCTACCTCTGCCTGGTGGCACAGGTACATCCCAGGTAGAGCTGGATCCTACAAAGCCATCTGTTGCCTTTTGGGGCACCAGGCTCCTGTGGAAGCTGGGCTGGCTTATACTAACTCTGCACTGGCTGGGGAGTTCTCCAAGGGAAAATACAGGCAGCGAAGAAAAGAGAAATGGCTCGGGGCTCCCGGATCACCTTCCTTCCCTCGCAACAGGCAAAACTGACGGGGGAAAACAGAGTTTTTGCCCTCGGTGTAAAGTCCCCAGCCGCAGTAATGGCTTCGAAGCATGCCCCCGTGCAATGTGAGGAGGACCCTGCAGAGGGCTCAGTAGGACAGGATATATGGCCAAGTCGCTCAGATAAGGAGCCCAGCGGCCAAAATTGCAGAGCCGTCCTTCTTCAGCAAACCAGAGATTTTTCACTACCTCCATCACCACCCCGCAAAAAAAATACACCGACTCATTTTTCAGTCCTGCAGTTGGCGAAGGGAGAACTCTAAACATGGGGAAAGGAGAGAGATGGAGAAGGGAGGAAGAAGGGGGAAAGAAGGAGTTGTCCTCTCTGTGAAAGTTCCCTGTGGGTAAAAAGCCCTTTCCCCAGCAGTCTCTGCAGCGGTGGGTCAGCCTCACACTGCTGGCACAAGGAAGGGGACAACAGCACTAAGGCTGGATCCTCTCATTCCTGTGGAGGAAGAGCTGGTATGAAGTCAACTTGCAGATCCCACCTCAGCCAGGGGTTTCATCTCTGGCAAGAGCCACCCAGAACAGCAAGGCAATGCCACCGCCACCCACTCAAGGGAAGAGAGAGGATCCCCATGCCCCAGGAGACCAGAAGGGAGGGCTGGCTTCCCTGTGGGCCAAAGGGATAGGACACAGCTAAAAATAGGAGGGAATGCCTTGCAGACGCTCAGCCCAAAAAGGTGACCTGTCAACAGGTATCGTCTGGGAAGACTGAGAGACCCCCACCCTTAGCCGCTGAAGAGACACCTCATGTGCTTTCCAAGAATCCCACGAGACCACATCTCATAATTCCAAGACTAAGAGCACCTCTTCCCTGAATTGGGCTGACCAAGGCCTCCACAGAAGTGACCTCTTTGAGCAATAACTTAGCTTCCCGCTGTATGGCTAAGAAGCGGCAGGAGGTAAAAGGGGAAAGCCATCCTCGGAAGTAGAAGACTTGCGTATTTTACCTCACTCAGCCGCAGGCTCCTAAAACAGCCCTGGACCTGTCAACCAGTCATTGCTGCCTACCTGCTGAGCACACGTGGAAGTCTAGGCGAGAGGTTGGCAAGTCCAGCAGGTTCCTGATGAGCCGTGGTGCAATGCAGTTAGGTGACAGCACCACAGGACGGGGTGTCTTGACCACCACAGGGCGCACCAGGCTGTAAGGCTTCAGGTTCATGTCTGGGTCTGGAAGACAGGAATGAAGAAGAGAAAGCCGAAGGTGAGAACATGGGAGACCAGCCTGTGACCGGCCCACAGACCATCCCATTCTTCCTGTACCATCCTCTCCTCATCCTGACTCATGGAGGCACCTACCAACTATGCTGTGTCCCAGGAGAGATCCTACCCCTGTTACAACACTCACTTATGGGCAGATACCCTGGCTGTAGCCCCGCTTGCCCATTTCCTGGGAATCCCTTGAGTTACACACCAGTTTATTCTCCACAAAAAGTTAGATGACCCCAAGAACCACAGGAGCAATGGAAAGCCCCAGAAAACCAGGGACAAGGAGCAGGGGCTTTAAATATGCACAGGCTCCCCAAAATCCCATTAGCAGAGTTATAAGAGGGATCCTGGGCAGAGAGACTGAAGCATCCCAGATGCCAACGTCCCTTCAGCGCCCACAGGGGACGACTGGGTCTCCAAGTGTGATGGGGCAGGCACAGGGGTAACAGCTCACCTGCGCAGGGGTCCAGCCACAGCTGCTGAGGGGGCTGTCCTGGGCTCCTCTGCGGTTTGGATTTCACCAGGCGCAGTTGGTCTAAGGCCCGTTTCTTTAGCTGAGGAGAAAGTGAGGGCAATAAGGCTGAGAGCATAGACCATTTCACACACACACACACACACACACACACAGAGCTGGCTGCAGAACACCCACTGGCAAAGGGGATGGAGCACACATACACAAACCATGAGACCGGGTCTGCCGCCCATCAGGTTCAGTCTGAGAAGTGGGGAGGGGGTAAGAAAGCAGCCACAGAGCAGTAACACTGCCCGGCTTATAAGCGCCTGCTCTGCTTGCTAACCCAGCTGCCACCTCTACACGAGTTGGTTTACCAGCAGAATGGGGCAGACTGCGTGCCGGGGTGGTGGGGTGGCCATAGGCACACACACAGAGCTCTCATTGCTGGCTTCTTTGGCTTACGTTATTTCTGTGGCCCCTCTGCTGCCCAGGCATCTGGCCCTTCTCCTGGATCTTCAAAAGCTGGTGAGCCCTGAAAAGACAGAGAGGTTGCACTCCAGCAACTCTAGAGCCCCTAGGGACTGTAGCCTGCTGTGACCCTCTTCGCCAAACCCCACAGAGGCCTGCTGAAGCATAGGCGTATCAAAGCCCTCACTCAACCTCCCAGTCTCTCAAGGGCACCCAAACGCTACCGCACTGGTCCCCCACACAAGGTTTGGGCAGCCCACACTATCAAGAGGCCAGTCTGCACCCCTCAGGACTCCTAGCATCCACTCGCCACAGATAAATAGGGCAGGTACCCCAGGCACACCCTGCCTTCCTCCTCACCCTGGTTACCTGCTGTAGTTGGGCACTGTCCCCTTGTCCAGGTCGCGCATGGTCAAGGGATCGACACGGGAGCAATACCACTCCAGCCGCCCTTTGTGCATGGTGTCCATGACATGGAGGATCTCCCGACACTTGACACACAGCGCGTAAGGGTCTGATGGCTCCAGGAAGGATAGATTGGTGCGCACGTAGAACGAGTCTCCAGAAAACTTCTTCCCTTCTTCCAGGGCTTCCCGCAGAGGCTGGTATCCTGGAGCAGGAGATATAGGTCACCACAGGCGGGGACACAGGAGACAACCATCACTGATAAGATAGCCAAGTCCCCAGCACAGCTGTGATGCTACAGACCGGCGTGGGGGGTGCAGAGGAGGCAAACAGACAGAAGGTCTGTACCTCCATCCTGTAACTCAGAGGATGCACAAGTCACACCAGACAGGGAAAGCTACCGGAGCTACGGCCAACCCCTGTGTCAGACATGGTGGCCTAGGACCAAACAGGAGAGGAGAGAGAATAACTGAGATTTACCTCCAGGGCTGGGCAGAGGGTCTGGAAAGGGAGGCAGAGAGCTCGGGCTCAAAGGAGACCCAGCTGCCAGGGCCTTACCTTCCAGGTCCAGCTGAAAGACGAGACTAGAGGGCTCATCCCAATGCAGCAGGCTCAGGTAGGCGACCTCCCGCGTGCAGTTCTCCAGGGAAAGCACCTCTTCCTTCAACGACGGCACCTTCAGCTAGCAAGGACCCGATGCCGTTAGACCTAAGGGCTGGAAGAGCAGGCTCCCCCCCAGCTCCCTCACCCATCAGGGTTACACAAGAGATGTTACACAGAGCAAGGCAGGCCTGGGGAAAGCTCCACCTGAGGACAAGGCATCCTCAATCTGCCTCTGGTTCCCTCCTCTGCCTCTGAAATACCTGCTGCCAGCCACCACCCAGTGCAGATGCCAGGCTGCCGTGAAAGCAAATGTGTGTACATGAACGTGTGTGGGAGTGGGGGTGGGAGAGCTGGTTTATTTTCAGTTACAGGTGGGATATTAATTCAAGTAGCGTAGCTGTATTTCAAGTGGTGCCATTCTTGCCAAAACAAATGACCTTCCCTCCCTCCAGGAGCTTTCTTCAGAGCAATTATTCTCCATATAGCTCAGGAGGGTCACGAAGGCCTGAGAAATCTTGCTCCAGAATTGATTGCTTCGCAACAGGCATGTGCAAGATGCAGGATGCAAACTGCTCTGAAATACTACAAGGTGACAGACAACTCCAAGGACATACAGCCATACTGCCATCTTAATTGTGTGACTGCTTTTTGTTTCTCCCCTCCCACAGCTGAAGGAAGTGTTTCAGAAGGTCTCAGCATTTTTACATGCACGGGTACACTTGAGTGCCATGAGACCTGGATGGGTGTTTGTGCTGCACAAAGCTCTAGGCAGGGAGTAGTCCTGGGAAACGAGAAATGGAGGTGGACTTCAAGCTGGGTAAAGGTCAGCTTGCACTGGGGATCACTCCATACTCCTTGCATCATCCCAGGTGCCTTGTAAACCCACAAAGTGAGCCCATTCCCCGACTCACCTTAATGAGCCGGCACCCCTCCCTGAGTCCTGCATCCTCGACCCGTGAGCCTGGCTTGACCCACTGGACATAAATCCCTGTCCTGTTCCCTCCAAGGATGGAGATGTCCGCTCCGAGCCCCTTCTCCTGGGGCGAGGCGTTGCTGGGGTGACCCATGCTCGTGAGCTGTACCACCAGTGACCTGGCAAGGAGAAACGCCAAGTCCAGAAACTGAAGTTTACTGCCTTTTCTAAGAACCGGTCCCCCATGCCTTGTGTCCAGCTACAGGGTGTTTGTTGTACTGAGCACCATGGTACAGAGCTCGTGATTCACAGCCATCACCAAGGCACACACACACAGAGCTTACAAACCCCCACAGCCCCTTCCATCCCACCAGCCCCAACACTGAAGCCAAGCTGGGCTCCCAGGGTCCTGTCCCTACCTAGACAGATGTGCATCCAGCCCAGGGCAACATCCCCACCCCTGTCATAATAAATGGGACAGCACAAAAAATTGGAGCCCTGCTAGGAAGCAAGGACTATAGGATCTTCTTTTCTCTCCTCTCCCACTAGCAAGAAAGAGCCCACAAGGGGGGTGGCAAAAAGGAAGGGTCTCCCAAGTGTGGTCCCCCAGCACCACGAAACGTCCCCCCAGGCAGCCATCTCAGAGTGCCTAGCTCAGAGAGCAGCAGTCACCTCCTGGTGACCTCCTTGCGGCTGGGAAGCGTGGACAAGCAGATCTCCGACTTCACCCTGGCGTAGGTGCTGCTGGAAGAAGAGGAGAAGGCCCCAAGCGAGGCGCTAGCAAAACCACTGCCTAGGAAAGAGAGCAAGAGGGAGAGAGGGGGCACATCACCTCTCCGAGCGCTGCAGGGAGCTCAAGTTCTTGGGGTGGCAAGGGTCTGTCACACCCCTCCTGGGCATTTTCTAGTATCTGACTGGGAAATTGAGACTGCAGGGAGGCTTTGAACAGTCACCCTCCTGGAAAGGGTTTCCCATGTCTCCTGAGAACAAGCAAATCTTCGCTCCCTTCATCAGCATTTCGGTCAGAAGGCAGCAGCAGCCAGGGCCACCTGGATGTGCCCGGAGATCAGCCACCAGCACCCACCACAGGACCTGCCAGCACCAGGAGCTCCACTCCAGAAGATTTACAACCCATTACCCAGAACCAATAACACCTCAGGGCAAAGGCTTTTGTTACTTAACTCCACATCAAGTTCGCCATCAACACAGCTCTCCATGAATTAAACAGAGCTGATGTGAATAGCTACCTGCTCTGCAGAGGCAAAGCCAGCTTTTCCAGCTGCTGTGCCTGGCATAGCAGTGGGGGGTACGTGTGGGTCCATAGCACCCTACTATGGGTGCAGAGCCCTCACAGTGAGCTGCACAAACCAAAGGCATGAGGGAGGGTCAGTTGTGCAACCCCTCTCCCCACAGCCACCACTTCTTTTTAGCTAAGCCCTTTGGGGAATGCCCCCACCCTGGTACCTGTTGCATCTTCAATGCTGCTAAAGGAGCCACAGGACAAGCTACAAAGGAGACACAAAGGTGAGCTGTGAGGCAGCAGCTTTTCCAAAGCCTGTTGCATCCCATTATCAACCCCATCCCCACAGCCTTCCCCCACTCCCCAGAAGCGTGCCCGCAGCCAGCACGCAGCTCCCAGCCAGCCTTCCCACTCTTAGTCCCCACTCCAGGCTCCCCCCTCCCCTGCCAGCCTGCTGTCCCTGGCCCCCCCAACCCCCACAGAGCAGACACAGCCTCAAGCAGCCCCCAGCAATCACCTTTTGTAGGGCATACACCTATCTTCCCGCTGCCGCCGGAGGATGGAGCCAATGCAAGGGGGGAAAGGGAAGGTGGAAAGGCGGTTGATATCCTTCTCACTGTCGGGAGTCACCTCCTTGGGCAGAGTGAGAGAGAGATGCCTGCTAACACCAACACCCAGCACCACCTGTCCCCTCCCTTTGGGCTAGGTTGCAAACGGCTCCTAGGGTACCACATGCCTCTTCAGGGATCATCCACATCCCTCCCAACACCCAAGGGCACCTTGTTTTCCCAAAGAGAGAGCACGGATGGAGATGCATGACACTGCATCCCCAACTTTTTGCAATTTACAAGCTATGGGGAGTAGTAGCAGGGAAGGGAATATCCAACCTTGTCATCATATCTCACTTTTAGCCACCGCACACCCAGAGGTGTGAGTAACCTGTGGGACTGCCCATTTTAGGGTGCTCTAGGATGAGAGTTCAAAGAGTCAAAGGAAAGAACCCGACTCCCTTAAAAACAATATGATGCTGCTACAGGATTCAAAAGAGCTAGGATTTCTCCCCCAGCATATGTAGATTAAACAGCTTTTTGGGAGGATAACATCTTACATGAGGCTGTTGATTTCTAGGGTGTCATATGGGATGAAGAGAGTTTCGCTTCCCCCTCTCTCCCACCCAGCTGAGTGCAGCGTTGGCCAGTCTGCCAGAGACAGAGAGAACAAAGCTTTGCACCTGGGATCTGCTCCCACCTTACACACTGCCCCGTGCCCAGTCTTCCACCAAGTCACAGACAATGAACCCAACCCGCTCCAATGTCTCTGTGCCGTTCTTGAGCAGCGTGGGTCCCCACTGACCTCACCTGAGGGTCAGCCTCTCATGGTCAAGCACTCACCATGCTCTGAATGGCCGAGTCCCCCGGGAACGGGATAGCAGAAACCCCGAGTGCATCCACAAGTCCAGTTGTAAAGCTGGAAGGGTTGTCTACAAGGCTCCAGGTGCTGCTGAGGTTGGAGCAGAGGGAGTAGGAAGAGCTGCACATCTGGGAGAGAAGGGACCCATCATCCCACTGCGTCCCCCAGAAATCAGTCCTGACCCCTCTGCCTTCTCTGTTCCCCCTTCCTTCTAGCCACCCTCACCTTGCCCAGGCTGCGGCTGCCTTGGCACCGCTGCAGCTGTGTCTCCAGCGTGCTGTTCATCCCTTCTGCCTGGCTCAGCTTGCTTAGGAGCTCATCCCTCTCCTCCTCCAGGGCCCGCACGCGTTTGCGGTACTGGTCCTTCTCGATCAGGCTCTGGGAATATTGTAGCTGCACCCCATCACGGCTCTGGATTGCCTGCAAGGAGCCCAGCTGAGAGTGAGAAAAGGCAGAGAACTGCACTACTAATCCCCACCTCCCACCCTGGCATGGATGGAGAAGATCCACTGGGGAAGGAGGGGGTATCCAGAGCAGAGACAAAAGCCCTGGTCCTGCTGGGAGGTGGAGAACTGGGGGGACAGAGCAATTCACCTGGTCCCGCTCTTTTTCAATCTCCTCCAGCTGCAGCAGCACTGTGTTCATACGATGCTTGTAGAGATCACAGTCCTTCTGCAGCGTCCGGTATTTCAGCTGCAGATCTTCCACCTCCTGAAGGTACTGGCAACAGCAAGCAGTGAGCATTAGTCCTCCTGGAAGACACTGCTGTGGCTTCCCAGCCCCTTCCTTCCCCTCTCTTCCAGGCCCTGCTCAGTGTGCAGGGACAGGGGTGGTGATGGATGCTCTACCTTATCCCTCAGCTCTTCGGCCCACTGCAGCTCGTTCTGCAAGGAGTTGAGTTTCTGGCAGAGATCCTGCCGGTCATCTTGGGCTTCCTTCCAGTCGTGCTCCAGGATGTCCAGCAGGATCTGCTCAGAGCCTGGCACTGGGCCCTCACTGGGTGTCTAGGAGGTGAGAGGGTACCGTCACTGCACCACAAGCACCAAGGGAGCACCCACACAAAGGGCAGTGACAGGCAGACTGGCACGACTGGCATCATCACTCCTGCATTAATCTACTGTGCGCTCCAAGGCACAAAGTCACACTTGTGAGCACATCCAAGAGTTACAGAGCTGGAAACAAGGACCCATCACTGTTTGGACCCAGAAGCAACAACAGCCACCACAGCCAAGCAATACACTCTGAGGAAGGGACAATGATTTCCCCCATCTTCCCAGGGCCCATGTCACCAGCACTGGGGGTGCACCAGGACAGAAGGTGACTTGGAGCCTGCCCTGTCCCATCAGGTACCTGCAACATGCCCTGCAGCTCCTGCAGTGATGCTGTCAGCCGCTGGTTCTCAGCCCACAGCTCGGACACAGCATCGGGGTGGCCCCGCTCCTCCGCCTCTCGCTGGGGTGGTGCAGATGCCTGTTTCCGCAGCAGGTTGCACTCCTCCTCTAGGCTGGTCACTTTGCATTTCAGCTGGTCCACCTGCAACCCAGGAAAGAAACATAGCCTGACACACACAGCCCTGCACCTCTGCCTTAGCAGGAGAGTGAAGCAGAGAGGACACTGGGCAGAAAAAGGATCTGGAGGCAAGGAAAGCGAGGGCTGGGCAACCATGTGAAGCACTATCCTACCGTTGGGCCAAGGTTAGCACAGCTGCACACAAAAGCTTTTCCCTGCAGGGCAAAGAAGGAAGATGCACTTGCATAAGAGCATTCATTCTCAGGATCCTCTCTTGGTGCAACAACTTTCTTGCTACCTTGGGGCATCCTCAGTGCAGCTGGCCTTGACCCTGGGTGGACCAGGGACCTCTGGTGCACTGCCAGGGCCAGCAGCTGTGAGTCTCTCAAAGGCTTCCTGGCTCCTAGAACAGCTGAGAAACAAATCTGAGCAGAAAAATCCACTGGAAGATATCCAGTGCAGGGGAGGTCACCTCTGGCCTGGGAAGCATTTGAGGCTCAAGCTGATGGAGGCTGCAGGGTACCACAGATGCATCATCACACCCTGGCCTGCTCTCACAGTCCTCCACCAACATGTCACTGGAGACAGGGGAGGTCAGTTACTTTTAGGAGTAAGGGAGGTCCTCACAGACCTGTAACGAATGATGAGGTTGATCAGAAAACCAGAGTTTCACAGCCAGGTAAGGCTTTCAGAGCAAACAGGGCAGGTGAAACCTATCAAAGCCACTGAGCGCTAAGCAGCACTGCCAAAATTGCCAAGGAGTGAGTCAGGAACTGGACTACTTCTGCAAATCTGCCCAAAAGACCTAGAATGACTTTCAGGGACCGGTCACTTCTGGACCCTGAAGCCAGGAGGGGAAGGCAGGCTGGGACCTGGTGGCCCACCCTGCTTCCAGGGGGATTTCTCCACCCCACAGCCACCTGCAAGCGATTCACCTCCCTGCTCAGAGGAGGCCCAGGGGAGCTGGCACTGGCAGGAATACTGGAAAAAAGGTAGGGGAGGATGCCGGGGCTGGCAGAGCAGGATGAGGAATGAAAGGCAATCACAGGGCTGGTCCAGGCCCAGACTGGTGGGGGGAATGCCAGGAGGCAGCAGAACACCGAGGAACCTGGGTTATTAACAGGTTCAAGGTAAGTCTGTCCTTGCCCAGGCAGGAAACGGGTGTGTCTTTGCTGGAGGTGAGAGCTTGGCAGCTGGAGTGCAGCGTCACGAATTCCTTCAGGTATGCCGCATGAGTCTCCCAAACGTCATGAGAGAGACGAGGAGGCGGTGGGGAGCGGCGGTGGTGGGGAGGATGGAGTCTGGGCCAAAATGCTCCTACGAGTGGCAAGGCAGGCTGGGCAGCTCCAGGCAGCACGCACGCACCCGGCGCCCCGTGTGCGGGTGGCTGCGGAGCCACCATCCTCACTAGGAAGAGGAAAATGCAAGCCCTTTCCCAGGGAAGGAGTAAATACAAACACACAGCTTGACCGAATCAGCTGCCTGCTGCCTGCCTGTGCTGCCTGGACAGAGAGCAGGCGCCCAGGGCAGCAAGCGTGCACAGGAGCAGAGACGGCATCTCATGAGCAGAAAGATGCCGGGGAAGGCATCACCCTGACAGCTCCTCTGAGGAGTTGGTTCTGGCTCCTCTAGGTGACGTATCTCCAGCTGCAGCAGGAGCTGGTGATGTATCCCCAGCTGCGCCAGGGCAGCGGGCAAGTCTCCCATGCCATGCCCGTGACTTGGATGCTCTGCCCTGCTCAGGGCATGCTCCCCATCAAGAGCAAGGGCACGCACCCCCACACACATCCTGCCTGCCATCATCTCCTTCACGCTCACGGGCCAGCATGCACGGACATCCGCATGCATCCCTCTCGGCCATCAGTCCCCACCGCCTCCTGCTGCCAACCCCCGCGCTCCCCAGGGCCATACCACCAGCTGCAGGTCCCGGCTCCGCAGCACGGCCATGTTCTTCTCCTCGCAGAGCTGTGCGTAGCGCATGGCCATCATGTAGTTCTCGTCCTTTAGCCTCAGCAGCTCCACGCTGTTGGTGTCCCACTCCTCTCTCAGCCGCTGGCAACGCTCCTGCACCTTCAGCAGCTCCTGCAGCTGCTGCTCCAGCCGGGCCTGCTCTTGCTCCAACGCCTGGTTTTTCACCTGGAGCTGGTGCTCCTTCAGCAGGTGCTCCTTCCGCTGAGCCCTCACCTTCTTCACCTCCATCATCAGGAACAGAGTTAGTCCCTCAGGGCCTTCCTCATCTGGGGGGAGACAAAGGAGAATCAGGTCCTGGCTGCTGAGACAGGGGTAACCCCAAAAAAAGCAACCCAATGCTGTTTTCCATCAACACGTGCCAAGCTTTCCTGTGGGTTTGCAGCCCTTCTTGTCCCAGGTTCACAGCACCACGGTCCATCACACACATACATATGGTCCCCTCCCTTCTAGATCCAGAGCACAGAGCTGTCGGGGTTCCTCACACACAGGTAGCACGAACCAGGGCTTTATACATGCACATGCACAGATTTCTGGCCCTTCCCATGCGAGCAGCTGCTGAAGCGGGGACGGAGCACCTGCCCCTACCCAGGATCATAGAGCAGCGCTGGGCTGGCTCCCTCCCTGTTAGCCGGGTGTAGTGCTCTGGGTAGTAAAACTCTAAAGACTCCAGGAAGGCTTCGTAGCCTCGCTTCCCACGGCGCCGGAGGATGTCTATCAGGTAACCTGGAAGAAGGGATAAAGAGCTAGGATGAATTCCCTGCAAACCAGAGAGAAAAGAGCACAGACCAGCTTCATGATATGAAATAGCATCTCCACCAGTTCTGCTTCCATCCACAAGAACAGGAATGGTTGGAGGATGGAATGGGGTGGGAGCACTGCCCTCATCTGTGTGCACCCAGGGGGAGGCCACAAAGGATGAGAGGGAGGTCTGGCTGCAGACCATCTCAGAGAACAACAAAGCCAGGGTAGCACTGCAGTAGGAGGGACCAGGAGGCCACACCACCACATGCTGGGTAGCATCCACTACGTGTCAAAACCAGGTTGTCCCCCACAAACCAGGCCCATCTAAGCACAAGTTTGTGCTTTCTCCCACCTGTCTGGTTGCTTTTGCAAGGGAATCGGCATGAATTCAGCACCTCCTCCTCATCCTGCTCGTCTATCACGCGGCATTGGCGCAGGTAGGGGGTGAGCTTCGCAGGGTTCAGGGAGCGGGTCAGCTGGTGCCGTGCACTCTCAATCTTCTCCCAGATGGTGTCTTCCTCCTCCTCCTGCTCTGAGAGGCTGCAGGCTTGGAGAGGGGCATTCTCCAGGGCTGGGAGGATAAAAGGAAAGAGAAGGTCTGAGGAATGATGGAGGAGCACAGGGTAAAAGGCATGAGTAGGCATGGGAGAACATGAGTCAAGGTATGATCCTGCAAATGATTCCGTAATCTTACAAATAGGACTCAGATACATCAGAAGCCATTTTACATACAAATCAGTCCAGCAGGATCTTGAGTGTCCACCAAAGGCCTTAGATATGCAGAAGGCAGTGGTGCACAAAGGAGTTAGGAGCATATACAGTAGGAATTCTAGGGAAGATGTCATCTTCATCCCCAAAGCACTCTTAAATCCCCCCAACCACCACACATCTTCCCTTTTTCCCCTTCCCTGAGAACGGGAAACTCAGAACCAAGAGTTTTCACAGCCTGTGACATGCTCTCTCATACTGAGGTTGGAGGGGAGGGTTTCCCTGGGGATCCATTTGCCCTGTGCATGTCCCAAGCATCAGTGACCAAACTGAAGTTCTCAAGGGCACCATCGCATGGAGCACCTTAGCTACAGGTACTGGAGCCAAAGGGGAGTCACAGAAGCATATCTTCCATGTATCTTCCACACATCTGTGTGGAGCCCTGGAAATACGTAGCATCAAGGCAATCCCTCTGTCAAACAAATGAAGCAAGAGGGACCCCCTGAAGTCAATAGACCGAAAACCCTTAGAGCAGTGAACCTGCTCCATTAAGTCCTACAAGCCATGATGGCACAGGTATGTGCAAGAAGCTCTCTTCACAGCTGTGTATCAGCTCAACCAGCGTTATCTATTTTCACTTGAGAAATAAAATCTGCATCACAGGCCAGCACAAATCCTTTTGCCTGGCAAGGCAAAGCACAGCAAAGATCTTCTAAGACCTAGAAGCCATCTCTCCTCCCCAGTGTGCATCGTTACCTGCCACTCTGGTGCTGGCATCAAGTCCAGCTTTCCCACCCAGCCATACAAACATCCCCAGGGGCAGTGTAGAGGTTCATGTTGCACGAAGGCAGAGGCAAGGAAATCTCCCACTCTTTTTTCTTTTCTTTGGGTTTTAGGGTTTTTTTTCTTTCTTGTGGTGAGAATGATATCATGCTATTTCAGACAGCCAACTAGCACAGCAAGGAGGATGGCCAAGAGCTGCGCAGAAGTTAATCCTCCAAGTAGGAATATGGGAGGCTCAGAGTCTGATGGATGAAGGATAACGGGAAAAGAAAATTGTTGAATCCACGAAAGGTACTCAAGTGTCTGGTTTCCAGCACCAAAGGGCTTAGGAGCCTAAGTACCGATACAGATCTGGATTGTCCTAGGTTGAATAAAGAAAAAAAACTGTATTTCTTGCAGAAACTGATCTCTCTCATTTGGGACAGGCTCGCTTGCCACAGGGACACAAGTATGCAGAAGGAGGACGCAACAGGAGATCACAGAATTTGCGCTGTTTTGAGCTCCGCTCCTCGGCAGCAGATTTATACCTTTAAATCAAAGCGCTTCTCCCAGAAACCCAAGCCGGCTGCGCAAGCAGCGACCAGCTTCTCAGCAGGCAGGCTCGGCAGAGCGAGCGAGCGAAGGGGTCTGGGAGCCGGCACCCCTCCTCCCCGCCCGGGGCACCCCTCCTCCCGCCCGCCGCGGCCCCTCCAGGCCGGGGGGCCAGGGGAGAGGCAGCGCTTCCCCTTTCGGCCAGCCCTGAGGAGGTGGCTGGGCAAGGGGAGGAGAAGAGGAGCAAACACACCACCACCACCACCACCACCAGCACCACCCCCCCCAGAGCCCGTGCGGAACCCAGGCCCCCGGCCGGCCGGGGCCATGCCGACGGGCGCGGCGGCAGCCTCAGCGGGAGAAGGGGCACAGCGGGGCTGAGCCGCCCCCGAGGGCTCCGCAAGGCCTGGGGAGAAGCCCCCGTCCCCCGCTCCCGGCCGGGGGCTCGCCCCTTACCCGCCATCCCCGCCGCCGGGCGGGCTGCGCCCCGCTCCGCGCCGCCGTCTCGCCGCCCCGGCAGGTGTGTCTAAAGCGCTCTCCCCACCCCGCTGCACCTTCCCTCCCTCCCTCCCTCCCTCCCTCCTCCAGCCGGCTGGGAGGGAACCGGCAACCCCTGGGCGATGGAGAGCTCAGCCCTGCCCGCCCCCGGGGATCGCGGTGGCACTCACCGGCGGGGCGGGGGCGGCCACCCCCCCCGCCTCTCCCGGTGCCTGAGCCCCTCCGGCTGCTCCTCACCTGGGCGAGCAGGGGAAGGGTTTTTCTCTGCGTGTGTCCCGTCTTTCTCCCCCCGCTCTCCAGCCCCGGGATGGAGCTGCTCTCCGGAAGGATGTGGCTCACCAGCGACTTCCCTTCCGAAACGCACCCGGCTTGACCTCCCGACAGCCCGCCGGGGGGGAGGGNGGCTTGACCTCCCGACAGACCGGCGGGGGAAGGGGGTGCCCGGCTTGGCCTCCCAGCCGGGGCCGTGCCCGGGCGGGGGTGTGGGGGAGGTCTCTTCTGGCGGGGCACAGCCTCCCCAGCTCTGCCTGCAGAGAAGAAGTGCATAAGGAGGAGCTTTTTTGGTTCAAGGGCTCCAGAATTTGTAGCCTGGCCACCCCAGGTGTAGGTTCTGGATGGGGGGGGCGGTTCAAGCAAGGGGAGAAAATGAGGGTGGTGGAAAGAAGCCCGATGGAGGCTGAGGAGAGGTCCCACAGGCTTAATTTTGGGCCCCAGTCCTCAGTAGTGTCTGTGGGTGGAGCTGGGTGTGGAGGCACCCCCGGGGCAGCATGACTGAGCCCTACCCCAGGGCATGCAGGGGCTTGCACCGGCCGCGCGACCACGCACTGAGTCCCCCGGGGCCAGGGGCAGATGCCGGGAAGCCTTCCTCCTCCCCCGGGCCAAGTGGCCACAGCAATCCCAGGAGTGGATCTGTGTGTCCACACAGCATCCCAAAGAGCCCGCACAGGGTAACCTCCACCCCTGCCATGTGCCCAATTGCCCAAATCTGTGCGTACCACTGGAACTAGGAGGGGTCTGGAAGAGATGGAATTGGACACCATGGTTCAGTCCCAACACCAGGTGCCTCCCCCTCCAAGACTAAGGTGTTTTTCATTTTCTCCAGCAACCCCATTTCACTCTCGTTTCATCACTCTGAACCGTGTCAAACCTCAGACCTCAGTGGCCAGGATAGACAGCGCAGGCTCTCTGCAAGAGATTCCTAATGCAATATCAAGCTCATAAGAAATGGGAGTTCACCTGATTCCCTCCAGCCTCTGGGTCAGCCCTCAGGGTAGCCCAGAGTAGTGCTGTGCATCCCTCCAGGGCTCTGGACACAACATGAAGGAGCCCTACATTGCTCCTGCCCCCGCCAACACTGTCCTGAAAGGGAGATTCCCTCAGCATCCCACCACTGCAGCTTCTAGACCCCACCTCTGCATGGAAACCTTTCTCTCTTCCCTCAGATAAGTGAAGAAACCAAAGTGAGGGGAGTATGAAACAATCTTGAGGTATGAACTGGGCCCCCTGCCCTAAGGGATTCCCGCTGCACCCAAAATGAACACCTTCATTTGCTTCTCCTGTAGGGCCAATGGCAGACGTATCCTCTCTGGTCCCCACAGGGCTCCTGCACCAGCTTCAGCCAAGGTGGTTTGAGGGAAAGGAGGCTTTAGCAAGACCCTTTCCCCATGCTGCTATGTTCTTTTCAAGATCAAGCACAACCACCATCTCGAAATTGAGACGGTATCTGCGTCATGCACAGGGCATCACACAGATACATAGCCTTTTTTTTTGCAAAATATACACAGGTATGAGCAAACCTGAGGCACACAGGCGCACACAGGGCTTTCAGCAAACGCCACCTCCTCTCACGTGGCATCCGTCCCAACAGGCACCAGTTGACACCCCAAGCGTATGAATTTGCTGCTGACTCACCCTCCCCGCGAGGGGTCCCAACTGCTGCCTTCCCCTCCCTTGCAAGCCCAGCACTGCACAGCTCCCTCCCAAAGGGCACGTCCTGACCCAGGACCACCAGCAGCATGGCACAGCTCCTGTCTCCAGCCCTTGCCTCCAGCCAGAGGCATCCAATGATCAAAAGCAAATACAAGCAAGGCTGCCTGCAGGGCAGGTGCTCTGACCCAAGCCATGTAAATTTTTGCCTGCTAGTTATTCTCTCGCAAACAATCCAGGTCTCTCTCTAGTGCAAAGATTTCCTGAGCAGGATATTATGTGGTGATAGAAGATAAGATTTTGACAGTCACGATAAAAGCTCTAAAACAAGGGTTGGTTTCTCTCATTCACCCAGAGAGAGACGAACTCAAGGTTGATGTCAAGGAAACCTCTCCCTCCACCCGCCCTGACCCCACGGGCAATGTCTGCGGTGCTTTGTGACTCAGAGCGCGCAGACATCAGACAGAGCAGGTCCCACATCAAGAACTATCAGTCACTCTCCTTCATGGAGGGTCTCCTCTGAGCTCAGCAGGTACCCCTGGAGCAGGCAGACCACCCCTGAAGGCTCTGGGCTGGGCAGATGATCCCAACAGATCAGGCAGACAGCTCCTGAGAGGAAGGAGATGGTCTGTCTGGTTTTTGGCTAGGGTATGGAGGCACAGAGACGAAGAGCTCGCCCTTCGGAGGGAAGCTGCGGTTATACGAGACATGCCCAGTTCGTCTGAGATGCGCGGTCCCACCAGGCTGCACATGCTCACAGCTAGGTATTACATTTCCAAAATAGCTTTACTGGTAGCAGCTACTTTTGTGCTGGCACACTTTAGTTCACACTAGGAATGACATTGGGGTGTTTGGGTAGTTTTTTTTGTGTTGGGTTGTTGGCTTAGGGTTTTTTTTTTTTCCAAATCCTAACCAAAATAGTCACACTGGTAAAACTTTCCAAGCCATGCCAGCTCGCACAGGAAATCTATGACAGACCATCAAATGGTGAGACACGTGTTGTTTCCACTGCCAGAAGAAGGGCTTAGCACACACGGCCCACAGAGTGTGACAGGCAGCTGGGTCTTCTGCAGGACCTTGCAGTGTGGGTCCAACCAACAGTGCTAAGAGGTCGGCAGGATCCCTCGGAGGCGAGCAAGCCCATGCTGCAGGGAGCAGAGCTGGGTATGCCACAGCACTGCATCGTTTGCCCCTTCCTGGAAACACCTTTAGGAAGGTCTGAGGTGGGGAAGGAATTCATTAAATTCCCGACCGTGTGGCTAAAACACTGTCAGTATAAAGCTCAAGCTGTGGTTACAGATGGTGAGCTTAGACGCTTTGAAAAATCCTGCCCTGTGTTTGGGAAGTGCAGTATCTTTACAAACCTGCCCTGAAACCTCCTACCCACGCAGTTTCTGTAATGTGAGCTGGCCAGAACATCTTGAATAATATATTTCTTGCTTGGTCCTTTTTTTCCCAGTCAAAATACACTATTCTTCTCGCAGCCCAGTGATTTGCAAAGACCTACAACTTCCAATGAAGTTTTAGGAGGAAGGTTTGCTAAGGTCCAGGGTGGTCTCCCTAGTCAGGTCAAGGAAGAGAGTTTGAAATAACCCCCCTAATAATAACCTCCACCCTGCAATAGCTGTCCCAATACGATTCAGTGCCGTGAAAAAACTCTCCACAGCTTTTGTTCCTGTGTGGAACAAAAACAAATGCTGAAAACGCAAAAGAAGTTGTGAAACAGAATTATCGACTCCAGCCTGATCTAATTGGCTCATACACTGGCTCACACCGGATTAGTTAACACACACAGAAAAAAAAAAAAACCAACCCACACTTTTTTTTTCCTAATGACACTCATCAAACTCGGTGTTTATATTAACAACCTTTGCAAGGACTTTGACTACCTGCTTATCTCCCTGATGCTTTTCATAGCGGATGTAAGACTGCCCCAGCACACTGACAGTGGTTTGTTCCCTTCGCAGTGGTGGTGATGACTGCAGAAGGGGAGGAGGAGCAAGCCCCCCCCCCAAAAAAAGGGACGAGTGGCCTTCACGACAGGAAGGAAATGCATGTATCTGCGTGTGGAGATAGCAAAACAAGCGAATATTTCCTTCAGCATTCCTCCCCCTCACGCACACACCCATTGCCTGGAGCTACAGGAGGCAAAAGTGTGTGGGAGCCTTTTGGTAAGGTATTGGCAACACATCTCTGTCCTCATTAGGGCATCGAGGTGTGCAGGGTGGCAAGGAAGACCAGAATTAGAGCAGGCTGGCAGGATTCGAGTCACTGGCATGGGCTTCCTTGCTTCAAAGCTGCCCCTGGCAAAGGGGCTCCACCTCAACAGGGCTGAGCCTGGAAATCTCCTCACGCCTGGCTCTCACCTCAGCCTTGCTTGCAGTTGCCTTATTCTTAAAGCATTATTCCTGTGGGATCGGTCCCAGCTTTTTTTTTCCTCTCTTTCCAGAAAATGCGCCAGCTGAGACTCCATCTCGCTGCTCATTTTGAATCCAATTTCCTTGGCTGCTTCTGCATCAAACTTTGCAAGGGAACCACTAAAGTCTGCCCTCCACTCCGTAAGAAGGGTCCAAACACTGATGGTACAGAGGTTACACTGAATTCAGGGGAGCAGTATCTGCTCTCCCCGGGTATGACCCACTCTGTCTAGAAACTGGGAGTGAATTCAGCTCTCCAACAAAGGATCCACCTTTGGTTTTTACCGGTGTGCGTGCAAACAGAATTTGACTCTAAGGGAGGAGAACCACAGGGACTGAAGATGTACATCCAAAGAGGGGGTAAATCACACCTGCCTCGGGCAGAGAAGAAATGACTGTCCAAGAGGCAAGGCGATGGGAGAGGGAGCGCAGAGAAGGAACAAACCCAACTGCACTTTCATTGCAGCAGGCAACAGCTCACCAAACCCCCCCCGCTTTTCCTTAGTGCTTTCCTTGCACGCTGAGGCTGCAGCCACCAGAGGTCAATGTGACCACGCCAACCTCAGCCAGCTGCTGTTGGGTGCTGCACGGAGCCCCTTTGAAACTCTGGGACGACAAACACAAATATGAAGTAGGTAGTTTTTCCCGCCTCTCAGGACATAACTTTGGGGTAGATTTGCATGTAAACCAACATTCAAAGCATTAATCACAATGTGACCTCAGCACTATCCTGCAAAAAAGGGCTTGAGAATGACAATGTCCCCAATTAGCATCCTGCAAACACTCTTAATTGAGACCCTGTTGCTTGCCCATGGTCCTACAGGACCCCACAAGTGCTCCAGTCACTCCAGGCGTGTCTCATACTGCTGGTTTCAATGTCACTCAGGTGTTTTCATCAGTCCCAGACCTGCCCAGTTAGCAGCAGGTGAAAATGGGCTATCTGTCCTCCCCTGAGTCCCACTTCTGCTCCCTGGGGCATATGTCTGTCACAGTAAATGAGGTCTGCCACAGATCCAGGCTGGCTGAATAAAATGAGTAGCTGACCTGCAGCCAGAGGAAGGCAAATGGGTTAAATGAGCAGGGTCATCAATCTGGATTAGAAGTCAGACAGGGAAGATGGCTCTGTGCAGAACAGAAATCGATATGTCTGGATAGCTCTGTAGCATCCAGCCGTTCCTCTGCACTCCCACGCGTACCAGTTACCTTTTCCTCTCCATCCCACCTATGTCTTCCCCTAGACCTCCTCAAACAGTCACTGAGAGGCCATTTCCATCCTAGCCTCCCAACCCCTTTATCATCTATGTCAACACCCACCTAGTCAGAGCAAACAAAACACTCCTATTCCCACTCCAGCAGAGCTCCAGCCTCATCTCCAGCCTTGTGGGATGTCAGGTTTCCTTAGACAAGAGACATCTTCTTCTCCAAGAAGACTCCACTGGGCTACAGGATCATCAGTGGTTCTCTGCCCAAAGCTAGCCAGCTGCCCAGACCAAGCATGTTTCCACCATCTCATATGAGGTCTAGCTTAGGATGGGAGCAAAGACAGACCAAAAGGCAAACCCTGCCTTCTGTTTGCAGGGCAGCTGAAGTTGAAGACACTGAGATGGTGAGAATCACCAGCACCAGCTCAGATGCCATCATATAGATGAGCAAACTGACTGTGAGCAATTTGAATTCAGAAGAATAAATTGCCACCGAGAGATTAGCTACTTAGCTGGGAGCTCTGCTCTGCCCACTTGAGAAGTGCCCTGGTCCCTGATGCATCTTTGACAGGAGGGAAGGAAGGAGCTTAGATGGAAAACACAACTTCCATCTTCCCTTCCTCCTCCCCGAGATGGTCAAAGTCCCATATACCTCCTCTCCTGAGCTGGTACACAAGCATGGCCCAGGGTATCTGGCAGCCAGAGTCCCTAAGATTTTCTGTCAGGCTGAGACTGGCCAGATGCTGATGGAGAAGGAGCAGGAGGGGGTGATACCGTCCCATAACACCCATGACACTGAACACGTGCCGTATCAGGGAAAGGGGCAGGTTCATGTGTTGGGGAAGGAAGATGCTGTCTACCAGCAAACTTGCTCCATAATGCAACAGACAGCATAAATTAAGTCCCCAAAAACCCTCTTCTGCTACAATAGTTGGGGCTTTGAGGGCACAGGCTGGTGATGTACATGGGAAGGCATATTGGCGTTTCAGCCTGCAACCCGTTCAAAGCTCCAGCAGCAAATGTCAGAAGGCAGATCCTGGTTCACCTGTGAACCTGGCCTTGCAGTTCATGGTTTGGGCAACAAACCCCAGCCTGGTGGTTTTTTAGCCCCAGGAATACCTGACTGTCCTAGGGAGGGCAATGCAACTGCAAGAGAGGGAGGCACGCTGAGACTTTGCTGGGGTTTCAGTAGGCCAGGACCAGGCCAGGACCTTTTCCCCATGGCTGGAAAGCAAACCTGTCCAGGACACAGACAGGGGAGAGAGCTGAGCTCATGCTAACAGGGGCAAAGTCTCCCTGGAGAGGGCACTGAACAGTCGAGTGTCACTAGCACTTGTAACACTGCTCCAGAGCCATAGGGTGGCACCACCCCACCATCCAACCCCTCAGGGAATGAGGTGGCTGGGGAAGTGCCAGGGCAAAGCCCAAAAGCTTTGGGTCAGCGTGGCCTTCTGCTGGAGCCCTTGCGAAGGGAAGGATGTGGGGAGCCAAGGGCTGTGCCTGTTCCTGCCACGCAGACATGCCAGGGCTCCTTGCTCCTGACTGCTGAGGCCCTTCCCAAGCCTTTCCACTCTGAAGATGCTGGACTCACACCAATATACACCCACTCCCCTCCATCTCTGCCCTGATCTATGCCAGGCCCAGCTGTTCTCATCCTACAGCTGATCGGAGATCGCTGCTGCACTGAGCCAGGCCCAAGCTTACCTGCAGGGCAGCAAAGGGGCCATAACTCCCCTCTGCTCTCGTTAACAGTGCCTAATGGGGTGTGCTCCAGGGCGTCTGTCAGAGGTGGGTCTGCACAGAGCACACCTCAACCCATGTTCAGCATGGGCCAAGGGCTACAAACTAAAGCTGAGACCCGACAAACTTGATACAGATGTGACTTCAGCCAGAGCAGTTAGGTGCCAGAGGTGAAGGCGAGAGCACAACGTCTTGGACCTCATTTCCTTCTCCGCATACCACCATGGCCACACCAGATGCCCTGCAGGATGTGACCCTAGATAATGCGGGAGGTCTTGCAGCCCTTCTGCCTGCTGCACAGGCTCTGTGCTGGAGCCGTCGTGGCTGAGCGTGGTGTGATTTGTAACCTTCTCCTAAGCACTCCTCCATGCCTGGCGTTCCCAGAGCTCCCCGTTCCTGTGTCCCAAAGCCAATATACCCAGCTACCTCCCCGGCTCAGCCCCAGTGACCCTTTCCCCTTCAGACCAGCTGCAGGCAAAGCCAGAGACAACCATGGGAGGAATCAAAGCCTGGGGTGCAGCAGGAGCCATGCCTCACTTCCCAGAAAGCCAACTCCAGCCTTCCTGCTAGACCAGACCTTGGCAAGCCCCCGGAACGTAACCCCAGCCCCACCGGGAGCTGGATGCTCATTTCCCCCAGGAAGGTGTTGCGTCCTGCCCCAGGGATGCATTCGGCGGGCTGAGAGCTGCAGACAGACGCTAGCTGGAGCTCGCCCAAGAGCAACGAGCTTTCCAAGTCCTTTCCCTTTCTTGGGGGTCTGGTAGTCACATAAACAGGAAAAGCCTGGCCCTCTCCCCCCTCCACAGCTTTGCCTCCCTCCCCTCCTCTCCGGCGCGCGCCGGCGGGATACAGGCCCCAGCGTTGGGCTGCTTGGCCCCCACGGGAGGAGCTGCCGACTGGCCCCTGACCTCCAGGCTCCGCATTTCCTGTGGCAGCCCAGGAGGGAGACGAGGCCCCTTCTTCCAGACGCTGGGGCTGGGCGTAAAGGGGCCTCTGCGTGCCAGCCCGGGGTGGGAGGAAAGGTCGTGGTGGTCCTTTGCCAGCAACCCGGTCTGAGGTCCGCGGAGGCAAAGATGCCAGCTGCCCCGGGAGAGGGGGAGCATCGCTGGGGCAGGGAGCCTCTTGCCGAAATGACAGGGCAAGGGCCGCTCTCCCGTCCCGGCCCTGCAGCCAGCTCTCTAAACCCTTCTTTATCTCCTGGCGCTTATTTTTAAAAGCTTTGTGGCCTTCCCTCCTAAAACCAAAGGCAGCCAGGCAGGGTCAGGCGGCTGCCCAGGAGGGACCAGAGCGGGTGCCTGCAGAAGGGTGTAGCTCCTCCTCCAGCTCACACAGCCACCCTTGCAGAGCCCAGCGCTGTTAATCCTCGGTGAGCTAAGCCCAGCCACAGGAATAGGTGCCCATCCTAAAATGAAAAAGCTGGGATTACTGCCTAGGAGGCTGTTACCCCCTTCCCCTGGTCCCTCTAGGGAGGACTAAGATAAGACAGGCATCCCCTGCCCCTCCGCACGTCTCCCATGGGTCATCATGGGGCGCAGGACTGAGATCTCTGGAGGGGAGCAGGGCGAAGAACCGAGCCTTGCTGAAGGCATTCGGCTTGAGAGGCAGATCCCTGTCCCCAGGGTCCTGGTCCATGCCTGGGCTCTGTGCCAGCCCTGGCTTGTAAAAGCCCAGGATGCTGGCCAGATGTGATGCCCACTCTTCACATCCTGGCAGGAGGTTCCAGATGCCCGGGGAGAGCAGGGATCGGGGATGGCATCCCGGATGGAAACCTCTGGCATGCCTCTGCGCTGATCTCCACTCTGCCCTGGAATGCGCCCGCCAGCAGCATGTGGGAAAGTGGAGTCAGCAGAGACCTTGGATGTGTCAGCTCCCAGCTGAGTAAACAAGAGGAGCCCTGGCAAGCGTTCAGCCCCAAGCATCCGAGACCTTGAAAAAAGGGGGCTGGAGATGGGGAGGTTCTTCTGTCCCCTCCTTGCCCAACCTCTGCAAAATATCTCCTAACCTCTCCCCTACCTCAGGTGCTAATGCCACCTCCTCTCACCCCTACCACGTCTGGAGAAGTATGGGGAGAGACTCTCCCTGAGGTGTTTCCAGCACCTGGTTGTCAGATCTAACATCCCCGGGAGGAAACAGCCCCTGGGACAGAGAGTGCCACGAGAAGAAAAGGAGGGTCTGGAGAAGAAAGAGCTGGGATAAAAGGGTTTATCACCCCCCGCCATGCACACCCATCCATGCCCCTTGGCCATCTCCCAGACAGCAGGGAGCACAAAGCATGCAGGGAGCTTCCACCAGCCGTACTGGCACTGTCTCGGAGAATACGGTGTCGGCCAGGACGGAGAGGCACGCTACAGCTCCCAAATAAATACTGCGCTGCCCCAGCTGGGGACATTCCCACCGGGGGATGCCAGCTCCAGCCAGCCTCCCTGCAGGTTTCACAGGCTCAAGGAGAGGCAGCAAAACAACAGGTTTCCCCGGTGCCAGTCGGAGACAGGCTCCCACCACACTTCGGATTGCTGGTGTTGCCTCCCTCGTCTCCTCCATAAAGTGTGCCCACGCGAGACGGCCCCTCATCCCCTCTCCGCCCAGGCATGGAGCCTGGTTTGGGGTCTGGGGAAGAGGGATGGGCTGAGGAAGGTCCCCCTTGCATCCCACCGGTGGACCCCATCGTCTCCTGGGGGGCGAGCTCCCGCGGCGGCGGCGCTGGGAGGCTGTGCCCGCCTTCTGGCCACCGTCCCGCGTCCCCTATCGCTCCTCGGCAGGCGCGGACTCCCAGAGAATGAGCCATTGTTCCCCGGCCCCGCGGCCTCTTCCTGTCCCCATAGGGCTGCGAGACAAACAAAAGCAGAGCCAGACGCCATGGGGAGGAGGCTGGGCCTGCTCCCCTCCTCCAGATCCCGCAGCAATCCCGCAGGCAGGCAGGCAGACAGACGGATGCCCGCCTTGGGGGAATGGGCAGGGACACCCCTATTTTTAGCTGCCTCTGCATCCCCACCCCCTTCCTTCCGTGGGCCAAAAATACACGGGCTGGATGGACAGGCAAAATCATTACGATAAAAGAGTTGTCCAGGCCTTGTGTCCAGCCACTCCCCTGGCTTTCACCTCTTCCCTTTGAACAGGAGAGGTTCCTCACAAACGCTCTTCCTCTCCCCCCATGGGTGACTTATCTCTTCATCCCCATCCTTTATTCCCTATATCCCCACATCCTCTCTCCACACATTGAACCCTTCCTCATCCCGCTCCCCGTCTGCTCCATGGATACACCCCCCATCCCTTGACGGTCCCCTCTCCCATGCCACGCCAACCCTGGGGACCTACGCCCTTCTCTTGAGACCCCCCCAGCTCCTCCTTTCCCCAAAGCACCTTCCCCAACGTCCTCATGCAATTCATCTCCAAAAGGCTCTCTGCCCCCCCGGTTTCCTGCTCCTCACCCCCATCCCCTGTGCACCCTCCCTCCCTGCTGCATCCTTCCTACTCTCACCATCTCCCCCTTTCTCTCCTCACCCCAGCAACCTCCATCCCAGCTCCCTCCAGCCTGCACGGGCTTTAACTCCTGCAGATGTGCTCCCCTTCCTTATCCTGCTGAGGGAACGTATTTGGGGAAGGGCAAACGGACCCCCAGATGCCCCCACATGCAGAGAGCTGCTTCTCCAAGGAGCAAATTGATATCTGAGCCCCCCCGGTCCCTCCTGCACTTCCTTAAGGTCTATGAAAAGGAACCGGAGAATCAAGTGGTGTTTGGGGGGTTGTTCTAGGGAGACTTAATGTACATACATACATATATATATATTTACATCTCCTTTCCCAGCGCCCGGAATCACAGAGGTGTTTCCAGGCCACAAGGCAGCTGTTCCTGGATTGCTTTGGTTTATGCAACATCCTCTCTCCCCTCCCAGCCGTGTCCCAAACCCCCCCTTCCCTCTCCTCTGCACCAGGTGGAAAGTCAGGAGAGCATGGACTGGGGTCTGTCTCTCCATCCTCCCTCCCACAACGCCCCCCTCAACACCCCTACGGCACTCCACATCCCCGGCCCACAAACAGGACTAGCATATGAGGAAGCCAGGGAGGGTGGGAGGAGGAAGAAGCATGAAAACATTTGGGATAGGAGGAGATGGGCAGAGGGAGGGAGGCAGCCCGCCAGCAAGCCTGGGAACTCATCCCTACCTCCTCCTGGGCTTTGGCAAACCCAGAGGCTTTGAGTTCCCAGCCCAGCTCCCAGGGGAAAAGCACCCCCCCGCCCCGCCTTTTTGCAAACCCCACAAGTGGGACATGGTCAATCCCATTCCTTTGTGGTCAATCCCATTCCTTCAGCCTCCCGCTGCTCCAGGGGAGGGGCGCTGGACGAATTGGTGGGGGAAATCAGAAATGGGCTTTTACAGAGGTTGATCCACCCTCTTCTAGCATGAGTGGGTCTAATCCGATGCTGCTGCCTGCCCAGTGGTGCTTGCTGCAGCTCACCTGCTTTCCTTCCCCGGTGCAGCACAAGGATGCTGGTCTCATACCTCTCCCTGGTTATCACAAAGGCTACGGGCACAGAGCGGGGGACCTGCGGCACAGCCCCAAAAATGGGCTGAGCCTGGCCCAGCACATCGCTGGAGGTGCTGCCGGTGGAGAAACCATCCTGGTGAAGAAACTACGGGGCACGAGGGATCCGGCGCCCACATCCGGTCAGCGCTTGCTTCAGACCAGGTATGCACTGGGCAGACGCTGGGTGCCTCACACCTATCCCTCGCCCCAGGGTGTCACCTCCCGCCACCACCTGGCTTGCTCACCCTAAAACCGGCTCTGCCTCCAGCTCATCCCCAGGGCAGTGAGACGCAGGCTGGAGGCAGCACCGAGGGCCACAGGCTGGGAGCAGGGAGGAGGGACCTGACAGCATCAGGGTGAAGGGGAGCTGGATGAGGCCATGCTGGGATGTACAGTGGGGCAGGGGGCCCTATGGACCCCCCTCCCCATCATGGCAGGGATCTGTCCCCCACCCTGCTGCCGGCAGTAATTCCCATACCCATGTGGTATGCGCCCTCACGGCCACCGCGAGGAGAATGGAAACATCTGGAAGTCACCCACAAACGAGCAGTGCTCCCAGTTAATGAGAAATATGAGCCGGAGACCCTGGGCAGCAACAGGATATCTGTTCTTGTGCGCCGAGCGAGGCATCCCCTTCCCACCAAGACCCCGCCTGCCCTCCTTCCCCTGGAAATTTCCCAGGATGGGGCTCCGGCAGTGCTCCTGGAGCCCCATCCCTGGAAATTTCCCAGGGAAGAAGGACAGGTAGGAAGGCAGCGAAAGAAATAGCGGGGGCGAGTGCCCCATCCCCAAACTGGGATGCCCCCATCACCTTCCCTCAGTTCCCTCCAGGAGCTGGGGAAAGGGAGAAGGGGGATTTTTCTTCTCTGGAGGGAGTCCTGCATCAGCCTCCTTCACGCATCAGGTTTGTGAGCAACAGGGGCTGCAAAGCGAGATGGGAGGAGGGACCGAGCACCTGGAGGTGTGGGGCAGAGACCTCAGCTCTCCCAGCACCCTCCATCCTTCTCTCCATCCCTGTCACACTCAGCCACCCATAAGACCTCGGCCCCATGGCGGAGGGATGAGCACTGGGAAGAAGGGGGACAATTTGCACAGCCCCGTCTTTGATGTTGTAGGAATCAAAGCAAATCCTCAGCCAGCAAAGCTGCAGGGCCACTTGTCTGCTCCCATGATAAGCCCAATGACCAGTCTCTCTGTAATGGTGAGACTGGTACCGCTGCCTGGGGCACAGGGTTACAGATGGGATGAAAGGTTGGGGTGACTGAAGATAAATGAGGTAGCCGGGCGTCTGTGGCAGTGGGGCTGGGAGGGGTCCAGGCATTAGCTCCTGCCCAGGGCATGCACGGGTGGTACAGTGGCTCTGCAGCACCGTCCAGCCCCACAGCCACCTCTCATTTATCAGCCGAGGCAGATAAACAGGCTGGGAGGCAGGTTTGTATGGATTTGCTTTCTAGGCAGCTGTATACGAAAGAAGGGGGTCTCGGGAGGGTGCAACCCCTGGTAGGGTAGAGCCGGAGGGGCTGCACCACCTCTGCTCATACCCAGGCAGCCAACGGCCAGGATGGGTACAGAGTCCCGGAGCCGGCATGTACCCTGGAGGTCTCCAAAGCACTTCAGCGTCAGCCCCAGAAGGACAAAAGTCACAGCCCGGCTGGTATGGCCGTGAGACCACAAGGCTTGGGGAGGAGTGCTGAAGAGGGGGGATTTCCAGCTGCTTTCCTGGAAACGGAGCCTGGCCTGGCCTGGAGTGCAAAGATGCTTGGAGCAGGGGCGAGGAGGAGGAGGTGGTGGAGAGCCAGCCACCCCGTGAGGAGTGGAGCGTGGCCCCTGTCCCATCTGGAAGAGATTTGTTCTGCATTCCCCAGCGGAGGCGGCTGCCGTCGCCTGGGCTCCACTCCCCGCCGCAGCCCCCGCTGCAGGCCATGGGGATGGGGGTGAGGGGAGTGAGGGGGAGCCCCTCAGGCTGGGGGGGAGATGCCCTGGAAGGCCATGCAGAAGGAGGAGACCCAAAGAAAGGGTCTTTTCCTGCCTCTCCCACCACCCCCATTGGCTTCTTCTGAGCGGGACATGGGGCAAGAGATGCCTATCGTACCTCTGGCAAGCAGGGAGGATGCAGGTCATGATTTCTCCTTTCCCTGCTGGTAGCACAGCTCAACCCCCCTCAGACATGAGCTCCGATCTCCCTCCAAGACATAAACCCACTTAGGAGTGCCACCAAAATGCACAGTCCACGTGCTCTTAATCCCTAATGGAGAAGACCTCCACAGAAGGCAGAAAACCCAACTATTCCATTTCACAGAGGAGAAGCCTGAAGCTGAGAGGCTGAGAATGGTGCCAAAATCCTACTGCTGCTTAGCAAACCTCTGAGCAACAAGGTGCTCCTGCCTGGGCACCCCAGCACAGGCCACCTGAGCCCAGCAAGGGGCCAGGCTCCATTTTGACATCTCCTCTGCAGACATCTTGTCCTCCCTTCAGCCAGGCCCTGCTTAACGCCAACAAGTCTCATCTCGCCTTTGCCAGTGGAGACACCTCCCTTCTCCTCCACAGGGCCCTGAATAGGTGCTTGTGCCTGGCCAAGTGCTCCCCAGCAGAGCCACCAAGTCTCACCTGGAGGCCATGAGGGTCACTGATGGCACTGGTGATGCCATGCCCACCAGCAGATTGCCCCTCATTGGCACTGATAGGGTCTTCTGCCCTGTGACCAGCAAGGGACAAAGCAACCAAGCGTGATGCCAGAGGGATGCGGTGTCCCACATACGGGCAGAAACCCTCCCTGGTGCCACCAAGGAGCATCTCCCTGAATTTACCCAGTGCCACTCCCTCGCCCTGGTCTGACGCCGTGCCACTGATATGATGCTTGTCCTGACCCTGTAATGCTTGTCCTGACCCCATAACGCCCACTTGGCCCATGCAGCCTTCGAGGAGGCTGTTATCCTGCTAACACTCAACCCAACGCTACCCACAGGTCCTGGCATGACTGCCCACCCCCAGACCCCATTCCTGGATGGCATTGCTACATCATGGGCCCTGGGGACTTCCCATCCAACGCGGAATGGGATGACTCCGTGTGATACATGAGGGGGTCACGCACACAGGAGGCAAACTCCTTTCCTTCGCTCCCTGGCCAGGCTCCCCTAACCAGGTTAGCCAGTGGCCTGGGCTTCCCCCTTCCCCCAAATTCATTGAAGCGGGCGCCTGGGAGCAGGAGGCAGCCGTTGCTGGAGGACGGGAAATGGCACTGGGGAAGCAGGGGGGGTGGGAGGGAGCAGCAGAGAAGTTCCTGAAGTTTTCTGTCCTGGATAGTTGGAATAAATCTCATTTTCTCTGGTCTCCTTGCCGAGACGAGGATTGGCTCGGCGGTGCTGCAGCCCGCCCTCCTCCTTCCCACGTCCCCTCCCCACCAGCTTTGCTCCCTCTCTCCCGTGGCATCGGGGCGTCAGCCTGGGAGAGCCAGCCTTGGGGGGACAGCCGTGGGAAAAAGGGGGGGCACGCCTCCCCTTTCTCCCCCCCGCTCCGGAACGCAGAGCCAGTAACCCTCAGAGAAAGTTGCGGGGGCCCACGGGGAGCGTCTCCCAACTTTTCAGCCGGAGGACGGGAAAAAAAAATAACAACCCTGGTTCGGAAGAGGTAAATCCTGAAAGTTTCAATTCCTCAGTTTGTAGAGCTGGGGGGGGGGGTCGGGAGCAGAAGGGAAAGGGTGGAGAGGCTGGTAGGAGAGGGGAGAAACGGGAGGGGTGGCAAGGCGATGGGGACGGGGAGGATGGCGAAAAAGAAAGTGAGAAGAAGGCAGGAATGCAACAGGAAACCGGGAGGAAGGAAAGCGGGAGCAAGGAGAGGGGAGACAGGCCGCGGGGGGAGCCAGGAGAGAAAGGGGGCGAGGAGGGGGTCCCAAGGAGGGGGGAAGGCAGCAGGGCACCCCCCTCCCACACCCCGCTCTGGATACCCCTTGAAGCCCCGCAGGCTCTCAGCACCTCGATTTTGGGGGTTTGGACGAAGAAAGGGAGCGCTTTTGGGCAAGGGGGCAGGGAGAGGATGGCTGGAAACCACCCGCCTTTGGAGCCCTGGCCTCCCTCCACGTCCCAGTGCGTCTGCTTGGAAAAATACCCTTGTTACACGGAGAGATATAACTATATATATATATATAGCAGCTGGCAGCACAGGAGTCAGACTCAGGCTTGTCCGCCTACTGCCCGGCACTGCTCCAGGGAAGCTGGAAGAGGCCCAGCCCAGCCAGCCGAGCCCCTTTCCCCCTTCCCCAAAAGTCTGACCCTGCTGGCTTTCCCAATCCCAGAACAGTGACCCAACGGGGGAGCCTCTGCCTCCCTTCCTCCGGGGAAAGGGAGGTTTTTCAGCACTCAGGAAGGCTGGGAAAACCTTCCTGGCCGCCCACAGCCATTTCCACCCGCTCTTCCCCCTGTTGAGACCACCCCAAACATCTCCTCGCCCTCTTTTGGAGTATGTCCCCTTTGGGGGGGTGTGTAAGGAGAGGAGGAGGAGAGAAGAGGCTGCTTTCAGCAGCTCCAGCCAACTAGACATCTGGATCATTTTCCCCCCCTTCTGGTTTCCGCTCTTCCCAGCAAGCAGAACAGCTCTGGCCATTCCTGGTGAGTGGAAAACCAGTGGAAACCAGCTGAACTCGGGGGGGAAACGGGGGAGGCCAGTCTGGGAGGAGGAGGAGGAGGTGCCGGCGGTTGGTCTTTGAGGGCAGGGGGCTTCCCAGAGGAGGCGAGGAGGGAGCCAGGGAGAGGATGCCGGGGAAGGGGAGTTTGGGATGGACTGCGGGATCACTGCGCCGGGGGCTGGCAAACGTGGCGGGCTGCCGGATGGAAGTGGCGTCCGGAGAGATGGGTGGCCAGACAGGGGGTCCCCTTGCCCAGTGGAGGAAAGGAGAGCGCATGGGTCACCCTTTGCCCGCAGAATCACGAGTTTCCCCGGCATGGAGGAGTCTGCTTGGGCGGAGGGGAGGGCTCAAAGGGGCACAGCCAGCAGGGAGACGTACCAGGGGCAGAGGGAAGGAGGAAAAAGGGGGAGATTGGAGGGAGAAGAAGCCCGGCAGGCCTGCCAGAAACCTGCCATCCAGGTAGCGTTGGGCACCAGCTGCCTCCTCCCTCCTCCCCCAGCGCCTGCTGCCTGCTAGCAGGCAGGGAGAGCCTGGGGCCAGGAGGCGCTGGCTTGAGTCCCCGTGGTGGCCAAGGGACAAGGAAGGAGAAACACTTTCCTCCTCCCAGCTCCCTGCCCAATAGTTCTCCAGGCAGGAAGCAAGGGGATGCTCTCCTCCCGCATCACCCCTTCCCTTGCCTCCCCACTCCCCGTCCCCAGGGTAAGGCCAGCCCCGGTTGCCCGCAGGGGTCTGCAGGGCAGCTCTGCTGTGCAGGGGACCTGGGGTGGGATGGGGGGGTCCACCCCTCAGAGTAGCCCTGTCTGGTACAGCACATCCTGAAGGGCACAGTCCCCACTTTGGGTTTCTCAGGGGCTCCAATGTGCAGAGGGAAGGGAAAACTTGAGGGCTGTTACTCGCCTAATAGCCTCTCCCGGGGTCACGCACCTTCCTGGGAGACCTGGGGACAACTCAAAAATGGGGTTGCATCTCTCTCCCTGTGGTCCCGAGACGCCCGTTGTGCTGCAGGGACCACCCCAGTGGTTGTCTTGCACTCCAGGAGAGCCCTGACCCAGCGGCTATGGGTGGGCTTCTGCCAGAGAGAGGAAATTGCTCCTCAGTTGTCCTCCCACCCCAAATCTGCCACATGCCTGGCCCATCCCAGCCACGAGGCAGCTCTGCATGGCCTCCATGAGCAGGAGGCAGACGCGGGCAGTGGAAGCCAGAGATCTGGGAGCCCGCAGGAAGCCACCCTGCCACCATCCCTGCTGCCACCAGCCACTGCCACCCCGGGAGGCAGCCAATGGTGCTGGGAGCTGCTGGGGGAGGTTTGTTTTCCCTTCCCCAGGCATTAACCCCTGGCAGATAAGAGGGGCCGTGGGTGAGCAAACAAGGCCAGGTCAAGGCGAAAACACGTGTAGCCAGCCAGGAAAGCAGCTTCATGTCCAGGGCTCCCCCTCACCCGAGGCTTTGCCACCCTGGCACCACCTGACTGCTCTGAGGTGACCTGGGGACAGGCAAGGGAGGTAGGGGGGAGACGGACAGAGCCACACAGCGATGGGGTCCCAGCACATGGGGACCAAGGGATGCGAGGCTCCTGCGTCACCTCTTGACATGCTGCCCTCCGCAGCCAGCACTGCTGAAGGGACCCAGCTCCATCCTGTTCCCCCAGCCCCTGAGTGGGGACTGAGCCCAGGGAGAGACATGTCCCCAGGTGGGCACCCGGACCACTGATGCTCTGAGGTGCCCTGCGTCCCAAATCCTCTCCTTTCCCCAACCTGCCCTCTCCCTGTTGCCACGCGCTGATGGGGGATCTGCTGATCTGAGTGTCCTCCCCACTGACCAGGGAGGTCATCGCCCTGCCATCGTGCACCCAGCCACTGCCTCCCCGCCTGCCCCATAGCACCTCAGGGACCTGCCTGAGCACAGGGACCCATCCCACCTTCTCCTCTGACCTTGAGCAATCACCTCCCTTGCCGTGCCTCAGTTTCCCCTGCCTGCAAAGCAGCTGCCCTCCCCGCACCCCCGGCTCCCTGCTGCTCCGACGTGTCTGCCTAGCGCCTGGGGACCCAGCCAGAGGAGGACAAACCAACCAATACATAAATATTGCATTTTCCCTCCCCGATGCCCCTCCTCCCTGAGAAGCACGTGGTCCCCAGGCCTCACCCTCTCCCCAAGGGTTCATCTGAATAGCAAAAAGGAGGGAGAGGTTTCTCACCCCAGGAGCCCAGGAAGCCAGGCAGGGCACTGCTCCGGGAGGAGGTGCTGCCTGGGAGGGAAATCCTCAGCCTGCATTGCACCATAGGTCCAGCAAAGCTGCTTTGCAGGCAGGGGAAACTGAGGCACGCCAAGGGAGGTCGGAGGGGTGAGGGAGAACACGTGTTTTGAGGGGAAAGCCTTTTTCTTCCTCTCCAAGAGGAGGACCAGGCGAGGGGGACAGCCGGTAGCAACCTCCCCACTGTTGCTCATGCACCACCTTTAACGTCCCCAGCCAGTCCCGGGGGTACAGCCGACATGGTTGGGAAAATCTTCTCCAAGGGCTTCACTGTTCCTCTTGTCTTGTTTAGGTGGCCAACGAGGGGACCGAGGCGCTTGCCCTGCCAGCCCACCCCCAGCTCCCATCACCCACTGCCCCACCTGTGACCGGCTCCTGCTCACTCAGTGGCGGCAGAAGACGCTGGATTAAGCCCTAAGCCCGCAGCCAGACAGCTTCCAGCAACCTGCGCAGCACAGGGGTGATCCCAGACACTCCCTTGGGGACACCTCCACGCCGCCACCGTCCTCACCGCTGGGGACGTACCCGCTGCGGGTGATTTCATGAGCGCGACGTAGTGCAGGGAAGCAGGGGGACAGGCACCCTTCCCACCTGCTGAAAGCCAAGGTGACGTGAGCCGTTCCCGCAGGAGCATGAGAGCCAGAGTGATGGGGAGGCCGGGGATGTGACAGGCCACCCCAGTGCTGGAAGCCCAGCGAGGGCTGGTTTTAGGGCTGTTTCAAAGGTGGGGGTGAGGTGAGGGGTGCAACATGAGCCTGGGGAAGCTGCCGATGCTCAGCTGGGTGTCAGGCTCCCACGGCAAGCGGCGGCTGAAGTCGGAGCTGACGCCGGACATGATCAGCCCGCCGCTGGGGGACTTTCGGCACACCATGCACGTGGGGCGTGGCGGGGACGTCTTCGGGGACACCTCTTTCCTCAGCAACCATGGCGGGGCTGAAACTGCTAAAGCCAACAATTTCTTCGCCCGGACGCTGCGGCACGTCCGCCGGACACCGCTGAGGAGCCGGGGCAGTGGGAGCCAAGCGGGAGCATCGCCCGCCCCCCCGGCCATCTCACCCATCATCAAGAACGCCGTCTCGCTGCCACAGCTCAATGAGGGGACGTACGACAGTGGCGGCCGGGGCCTGACCAGCAAGTTCTCCTTCAAAAGTGCCTCCAACAGCTTCTCCAAAACACACCAGGCCTATGGTGAGTGAAGCGTGGGGCAGAGGCTGGTGCCCAGGCACAGCGCATCCTCTGCAGCCCTTCTCCATCACTCCATGCCTCAGTTTCCCCACTGAGGGACTTTAGGCTCTCAGCAGAGAGGACATTTAAGAGTCCCCAGTCCTGGTAATCCCTGCGAGGAGATAACCCTAACCTTGCTTTCAACCGCGGTCCTTGCTCCTGCCCTTGGAGGGTCTCCTCCCAGGGTGCCCCCCCAAAGTGGGGCATGGATGGTTTCTCCTCCTCTCCCTCCCCCATAGCCCCACACAGCTGGCAGCCTGTGTGGAGCAGTTGCAATGGGGTGCCCCCCATCTCCCCCCAGCCCTACACCTTCCCCATGAGCAGCCTCCCCGAGGAAGCCGAGAAGGTGCTGGGACAGTGGGGCAATGCCCACACCAAGGTTGTGAGGTCAAAGGGACCCATGGCACGGCCTTCCCTGCCTCCATGCAGATTCTCTAACCCTGTCCCTAGCTGTGCCAACCCTCTCCATCTGCATGTGCTCCTCAAGGGACTTCATCTCCCCCTTCACCATTGTGCCCATATCCCTGCCTGCCAGCCAGGGTCCAGGAGGGACCTTTGGAGAAGGGTTGTGGGAAGGATGGGACAGGACAGCTGGGTGGCTCTTCTGCGGCCCCACAGCACTGGGCTGTGGCTCAGCTTTTCCCCAGGGAGGGAGGTCTGGAGCAGAGGGTCTCATGGGGGGAGGATCTGGGGGGCCTACAGCAGCCGGGGGAGGTGGCTGGGCTCAGTGGGAAAGGCAAGCTGAGGCAATGCTGCCATCTCCTGGTCCCACCTGCCTGACTCAGCCCCCACCGGCATCTTACCAAGTCCAGAGCCCACCTGGAGACCCTCCGCTGTAACTCTGGGCTTTGGAGATGTCCACACAGACACTGGCCTGTCCTTTAGAGGCCAGCACCGATGATGGGAGCGTGACCTGTGCCACTTCAGTGGCAGCGTCCCTTGTCCCCTGCAGATGTAAGTCAGGCTTCCTCCCACCTAGCCATGTCCCCCCCTCTCACCAGCCATCCCTTCTGCCTCACAGGGCTGGAATCCGGGTTTTGCACCATCCCTCGTGTCCCTCGCTTGGAAAAGGCCCAAGAGACCCCCTTCTCCGGGGAAGCAGAGCTGAAGCGCTCGGACTCCCTACTCTCCTTCCGCCTGGACCTGGGGCCCTCCCTGATGAGTGAGCTCCTCCAGGTGATGAGCTTCCCCGAAACCAATGGGAACGAGGTGGGGGAAGATGGCACAGACCTCCCATGTGGTGAGGGGACCAAGGACGGGGTCCCTCCAGCATCGGGTGCATCCAACGGAGAGGACAAGGCAACATCCAGCTTCTGGGACCGCTCTGGGCAGAGCAGCCTGTCAGGGGCCAGCTCGCTGCCGGGACTGTCAGTCCATGCCAACGGAGAGGCACATGCCATCGAGGGTGCTGGAGAGGACCCGACCTGGGCTTCAGGGCTGGGGGCAGCACCCAGAGGGACCCCGTGGCAGGGGCACTGGAACGACTGCACCATCGAGGCAGGAGAGTTTGACCGGGCCGCCCAGGTCCTGGCCCGCCATTATGGTGGGACCAGCACCCCGCGGAGCTCGGAGAAGGGTGAGGGTTCCCGGCAGGCCCGGACACAGACCCTGTGGGAGAGCCCCAGCAGCAGCTCATGGCGGTTGCAAGTGACAGGGGAGAGCCAGTCCCCCGAGGCCACCTGGAACCAAGGAGAGGAAGAAGAGGAAGAGGAGGAGGAGGAGGTCAAGCTCTCCAGCCTGCAGGAGGGGTATGCTGGTGCCCTGGTGGGGCGCAGCAATTCCTTCGAGTATGCCGATGAGGAGGAGGAGGAGGACGATGAAGTCAAGGTCTGAACAGCCATCCCTCCCATCATGGCCCCCCCGCCAGAGGCACCAGTGCCAGGGTCTTCGCCCTCCTCCCCATCTCCCACCCTCAGGTGCCAGCATCACCAGCAGACCCAGTGGGCAACCTTCTTGCCAAGCTGGGGGCACTGGGGGGCAGTGGGGGGTAGGACGAGAGCCTGTCTCCTGGGGGGCTCCCCAGGGCTGGGCCAGGCTGCTGCGGGGGGACGGTGAGGGCTGTGCATCGCAGCACCAGGCGTCGCACCCCTTCCCCGGCCTCGCTGCCGTTAGATGCTAAAGGGACATTCCCATGTGCCAAAGAAACCCCAAACCCCTTCCCACCCATCCTGTCTCCCCCGGCGCCCTCTCTCCCATCCCTCAGCCTGGCCCTGCCAGCATGCCTGGGGACATGCCTCAGCCTCCCACCAAAGCCCCCAGCCACCCTCTGCGCTGGCACGGGTGGCCTCCTGGAGATATTCCTACCGATAGCTCTGGCACGTAAGGGATGGGGGGGTGTCCCCAGCTCCAGCTGGTGGAAGACCCTGCCGGGGAGGTCAGCGGGGGGCTCAAGGGGCAGGAAAGCCTACAGAGCTGGGCTTTCTCTTTTCCNTCCTTTAAAAAATTTTTTTTCCCACAAAAAAAAAAAAAAAAAAAAAAAAAAAAAAAAAAAGCCGTGAGCTCAGTGTTAAGGAGGTAAGAGCAGGCACAGAGATAATCGCAGAAGTCTTTCCACTTGCCTCCTGCTGCTGAGCATCACTTAGGACATCTCCTTTTCTGACTCGCATCCCGTTGCAGCAGGGAGGGGAGAAATGTCTTGGCTGGCTGGAGGCAGAGGCAGGGATGTCAGGACACCAAAGTCTGCAGTTTGAGCCCTAAAATTCCCTCCCCCTCGCCTTGGAACAAGGGGACTCTGCAGCCACTCGGTCTGTGCCACCTCTTCTCCATCCGCACCCCCTCTCCCTATTCCACAAGTGCACACCCCTCTTTCCAGCACGCTCCTTCCCAGGGGTATGTGTGGAGGACGGCTAATGCCCCTCGCCGCCCTGGAACGAGCTGCCCCCCACGCTGCCCTGCGTGCAAACAGGCCCTCACAGAAGGGCCTTTGTGCCGTGGTGTGGAGCCAAGATGCTCGGGGGCTGAGGTCACCGGAGGGACCCTCACAGGACCCGCCTTGTTCTCCAGGACAGGAGGGGGTGTGAGGTGGGGGGCAGATCTGGGCCATGGCTGCAGGGCTCTGCTCCCACACAGCTCACCCGCCACCCGGCTGCTTCTGGCAGGGAGCTCTTCGGAGCAGAATAAAGAGGCTCCAGCATGCACGTGTGTTGTACGTGGGAATGCCGCTCGCAGTCAGGCCATCGAGGTTACGGGCAAGCCCATCTCCCCCAGCGTCCCCAGGCGGCTGCCTCACGCCGGCCAGCAGCAGCAAGCTGAGGCAGGCAGCAGCTTCAAGGAGTCCCCAGCTCCGGCCACTGGCACCCAGCAGGATCAGCCTTCGCCACCCCTGCTCCCTCCGGGACGGGGACCCTGGCTCTCAGGATGAGGTCCCCCCATCCTCCGCTTCCCAGACCGTAACACAAGCTCCAGACCAAAGATCCACATCCGTGGAATATCCTTTCTGCCTCCACTCTGTATCCCATGCACTTATTATTGTCCTTATTAAAGCAGTTTTGATACTAACTTCTCCTCTGGTGCGTCCCCTCAGCTGCAGCGACCTTATCATATTCCTTGCTATGTCTGCCAGTGCCCCAGCTGCAAAATCCCACCCTCTCCACTCTCAGCAGGATTTTCCAGCACCTCTGGGATCCCTGGATTAACTAGCCCAGTACTTTGCTGCTCACTGTGGCTAACACACAAAGCAACCTCCTATCCACCCAACCCCGTGTAGCACACAGGAGGGTGCAAAGCTTCCTCTCCAGCCCAGCAACAATTCATTTGCAGCCTGAAGCAGATCGGTACCCTTCCCAACGCTGGTTTGGCTACAGCCCTTCCAGCCCATCAGACATCCTCTGCCTGTGCACCCAGGCAGCAGCAAGTCCCTTGGGTTGGGCAGCAAGGAAGCGGAAAGGGAGGACAGGGTCGCTGCCACCTTGCCTTGGACTGGGCTCTCCGTAAGATGCTCTTCTACTCTGCTCTCCTCCCACCCAGCCCAAAGCACCTCGATGTTTGCTGTCAGACGTTGGTCTCACTTAAGGCTGGCGAGACACTTTTTAGTTACAGCAGCAACATCTGATAATCAGCACTAATTGCCTGTCATCCTGTGTGAGGGACACAGATGGGAAGTGCTGAGCCACGTAACCCAGCCCGAACCCTGTCCTCCCTCCCCACTGCCTTCCCCTGCCTCACTTCCATGGAATAGGGTTCAGTATGGAAACGTCAGAGTAATGGGTAACCCGGCTGGAATGTGCCAGCAAGTGACATGAGATAAGGGGGAAAGTCGGAGGAGACAACTCCTTATCACTGGCTGGAATGCTGGCTCAGGGGCACACGTGTGCTGCCTTCCCCGTGCCATCACTTTGCGTGGTACCGCTCCTGCAGGAGGGCAAGGTACCCCTTCCTCCTGCCCGCTGGCTGAGAGAGCCGCCAAGAGGAACCCGTCAAACCCATGCCCTGAGGTTCCCAAGCCTAACATTTAATTATGCGCTTTTGTGGCACCGAATGCCACATCAAATGCCACATCTCTCTTGTCAACGCTTTTCTTCCCCTTCCTCCCTCCCTCCTTCCCTCCCAAAAACTCAGGTGCAGGAAGAAATGGTGCATTGTGAAGAGATTACACAACCATTCTCCAAGCAATCACATAGTGTCCTCCTCCTCCTGAACCCCACCTATAGCCGGCTTTGCCCTACCTACTATCCGTTCAACCCCACACCCTGGTCTGACCTGGAAAAGCACCTGGCATTATCTGGGAGCTATTTCCATCTAACAAGGGCTCCTTTCCTGTTGGTGGAAAAACCCTGGGCTTTGTAAGTGTCTCACACAGAGGCACAGAGACAGAGATCTCACAGAAGCCAAAGCAGCTGGAGCAAGCAGTCTCCCACTGCTTGGGTTTTTAATAGAGCTAGGAAGCAGTGCCTATCAGTCCAGCTTGAAGGAGGTGACCCTGAAGCCTCCCTTGACGCTCATGTAGCTGATCTTGTTGCAGCTGTGCCGGTTGGGGAACTCCATTTCATGCCCATCCGGTAGTTTCACTTGGAATTTGTCTTCCAGCATTTCAATGATGATCTGGGAGAAGAGAGGGGAGGAAGAGCAGGAATTGGGGGCAAGGAGGAGATTAGGAGGTGAGCATCCAGGCAAAAGGCCTGACTGTTACACATAAGGGTCAGACCTGGTCCCTACAGCCTTAAGCAAGGTGCTGGGGGTTGAGCTGAGGGTGATGCAGGAAATGAGCAGTTGGTATCAAAGGTCTGAGCGGGTATCTAGACTATAGCTGGGGATAGGATGTCTCCTGGGGCTGTTTCAGCTACTCAGGTTGTAAACTCAGGGCAGTTAAACTCAAGTGTGTATTTATACAGCACATGGCTTAGATCTGCTCTGAACAGGGCAGGATAAACCTGACACCCCAATGCCCTCAGCAGCTCACCAGGACCTGGGAAAAGGAACTTCGCTGATGAACATGCATAAGCAGACAGGACAAGAACGCGTTGCTGATCATTGCAAATTAAAGGGATCATTCCCCAAAGTCATCAACTTGCCATCCCTTCCCCAAAGAGCCAGCCATGACTGAGGAAACAAGCTTCCTCTCCACAGCAATAGGAACAGGACAGCCCCTAAACACAGCCCTGTTAACCTCTTGGGAGATCAGATGGGGTGAGACAGCAACTAGGACAGTATCCCCAGCAGGAGGAGAGGGAGGACAGATTGGCAGCATGGATCCAGGAGTAGTGAGGACAGAAGAGCTCAGGGAGATGTTTTTGGACATTGCTCCAAACTCTGGGTTGCCTTAAAGCTTGTGTTTGCATAGGAGGGAATTAGGGAGAGCAATAAGGTAGACAGCAGCAAGATCCTGCTTCTTGGAGAACCCCTTTAGCTTCATACATGCCCCTGGTGCACTCACCTACTGGGCAGGTATAGGGGTCAGGAAGCACTTACAAAGCCTGAGACAGACAGGCTCACACAAAGGTCCCAGAGGAAGCGTTGGGGTTTTGAAGGAGGAGTGGAAATGGCAATCAGGACCAAAAACCCAGAGGATGAGTGGCTGTTGCGCGGGAGCAGGAGGTATTGGATGGGACTGGGAGGACTAGGGTACAGGAATCTGCTAATCAGGGCCTTCCCCCCAACACACACCCCCCCCACAACCCCATGCAGGCACAGACCCCTCACCTTGACAGTGGAGCCCTTGGAGAAACAGAGGTGGTTATCACGATGCTCTGCCTGCCAGGCATTGGAGCACCTGGAGTTGCAGACGATGACAGACTCATTGAAGCGGGGATTGAAGTGAAATGCCAGATCCGAGGAGCTGCAGCCAAGATTGATGCTGAACCTGTGGGTGACCAGGAGGAAGGTCAGCTGCACAGGAAGGGCAGGGTCTTGGAAGACCTGAGATCCAACACACAGCTCTGCACCCAAGTCCTCCATCAGCGCTGCAGGTGCTTAATGCCTCCTGTTTCCTCATTCTGCTCAGGAACCTGGGGAGTTTGCACGGTGGTGGTGTAGGGGCTCCCCTAACATTGAGCTATGCTCACGCTTTTCGTACCTGGCAACCTTGGAAAACCACCTCCCTCAGCAGCCCACCTTGAGTCCTGGCAAGTCAAGGTGGTTTCTTTGTACTTACCCATCAGTATCATCGGATATCTTGCCCTTGACCTTCAGGGTGTCCCCACTCTTCATATCCAAGTTGAAGATTTCGAATTTTTCCTAAGGCAGAGAGAAAAATAGTCTGCAGGGCCCTTCAACCATTCCTCCCCGCCACCGCAAGTGAGAGGATGCTGCTTGGAGAAGGTGCCCCAGCCAGGAGAACATTTACTGCTCTCAGCTGGTGTTCCTCTCATGGCCAGAACGCCTCCGTGCTGGAGGTCTTGGATGGGCTTCTCACTCAGTGAGGGAAGAGTGGGCTGAGTGAAGCCAGCAAGCGAGAAAAGACATCAGAGAGAGAGGAGATGAAACAGGCTTGTCCCCAGCAGAAGGAAAGGAGAGCGTGACAGCAGAGGTACAAAGAGAGTTAAAGCAGAGGCGTGCAACCCAGGGTTTGGTGGGCAGCATCATGTGCAGCCCAAGAAATGCAAGTGGTGAGAGTGGAGGTGGCCGTGGCTTGCTGGTCCCTCGCTCAGCCTTGCTGAGCTGGGGAACCTGGGTGACAGAGGACAGGACCAGCAGCCCTTACAGCCATCTTCCTCAGAGCGCAGAGTAACCAGGCAAGGAGCCACCAGCACTTGAGCTCAGAAATGCTTCGCACGGTGGACCTTACATCCCTAGACTTCCTTGTGGCTTACACATTAACAGCATCCCCGCCTCTGCAAAGCCCCATCAACTGCTATTAAACCAGGAGACTTTGATCCAAAGAAATAGCTTCCCTATGTACACTTCCTCTCATTAAGGACTTCAGGAGATTTAACCGATTCCCAGCCTCCTCGGTGGGCTCCCAGTGGAGGGACCATCACACACAGCCCTTAGGAGTGCTACTCCAGCCACCATATAGGACAAGCCTCTTCCCAGCTAGCCACGGAGGTGTGACCCCCGTGTTCACTTCTTTTCTGCGTGTAACAGCTCAGCCAAAAGAAGCATCCCAGCTTCTTCCTTTTGTGGCAGGGGGCAGCACCCAAAATCCACACCAGCACACCAAAATAGTCCCCACCATCCCTCTCCACTGTGCTCTGAGAAAGGGCTCCAAGGAGCTATGAACAGCCCTTTGCAGGAGTGACATGAGTGGCATCCGAGCTCCTTCCCTTCTCGTGGCTCTAGATTCAGCCCCAGCTGCGTGGATTGCACTAGCAATACGTGGGAGGTCTCTGCAACCTCCCATCCAAGCTCCATCGAGACTCAAACCCTTTAGCTTGAGGAGCCATACACATCAGGTTCAATAGTCCCATCCTCCCTAACCCTGAGACATGGGAATGTTGTCCTCACAGGGGAGCATCACCCCTGCTGCCTTCTTCCCAGGTAAGAGCTATGAGTCAGTAGACAGTGTCCCAGATTTGGTTGAACAAGTCGGTGGTGTTTTGCCAGACTCCAGAAGTCAGTAGGAAAGCGAGAGGGAGGAGGAGGCCAAGGCTCAGGAGATCAGCAGTCCCTCAGCCCCCCTCCCAAACCCTACAGAGAGCAGCTGCATGCAGTCATCCTGCTGCTGCACAGCCAGCTGGGAGACAGCTTCTGCCCTTCCCCAAAACCTCCTGAAGCAAGCAGATGTAAGTGCTGATAAGCACTCCTTCCCTGGAGGTGTTTCCTATTAGCAGGGGGTCATAAAGACCAGCAGGCTTGGGAAATTTGTTTGCTGTTGAGGTCACTGAAGCTGTTGGTGAAACCTCCCTGGGCTGAGCATGGAGCCAGCAGGAGCAGGTGCTGGGGATGGTGGTTTCTGTCATTGGGTCTGTTTCCCATCACTCTGCTGTGTCCCACCTGCACACACCTTCACATCACCCTGCTCCCCTGCAGCCATCCCAGGGAGAACACAGAGGCCAGAGCCCTCCTCTCAAAATACTGGAGCACCCCACTGGCTACGAGAGGTTTCACTTTCCAGCAACTCCTGTTGTCCCTTTGCAGGGACAAGGGCAGTACAAAGACACTGTTTGCATAGCCACCATCAGCGTTAGTTATCTGAACTCACTTTAAGCCAGCAGGGAGAAACAAACACTTCTAGGGCTCAAGAGATTACAACCCAAGACAGACCCTAAACTTGGTCAGAAAAATCCTGTCCTATGTGGCTGGCCAAAATGACACAGGAATGTTGTGGCAGAGACAAGACCTGGGTCCTGGGCCAGCAACGTAGAGGAGCCTTCCCCCCACTTCCCTCACAGACCAGACAGAAACATCACTCTCACTGGGATTTATCCACCGATCCCACTGGCAGAGTGTGAGGCTGCCCAGGAGGGAGAGCAGCACGTGTCTGAGGGATGGGGAAAAATACCCACGCAGAGAGCTATGTGCGGAGCCGCAAGTACCACGGATGTGAGAATATGCATGGAGGGAGACAGGCAGGAAAGAGGAATGAGCTGCTCAGAGAGGGGCCGTGAGATTTTATCAAGATAACATTAACCCCCCCTCTACAATGCTCAGCAGGGGCATTCACCCCCCTTTTATTTGCCACTGGGAACAATAGTGGGAAACCAGGCAGCAACTCTGCCAGTTGCTGGCGACTTCCTTCGTCTGCAGAGCTGAGCCTCCGCATGGTCAGACACCAGCCCTGTGCAGATGGCCTCTCTCATGCAGGGGTATGTGCTCCCCACATAGGAAGGGGCTGAGACTTTAGGGACCCCAGAAGAGACAAAATTCTCCAGTGCAATTGGAGGTGGCGATTGGGGTGATGAAAGGAGGGTGAAGGGGGCAGGTTGATACTTCCCTGCAGAGACTGCAAAGCAGAAAGCGTGGAGAAATGGTGATATGATGGGAATGTAAATCCCAAAGAAAGAGAAATCCAGCTAAAGGGAATCTGCAAAGGGGAAGGGACTGTGCAGTGAGGAAAATAAATATAAACAATGGTTGTAGAAGCTGGCAGCCACTGATGCAAGGGATCCAGGAACCTTCACCCCCAGAGAGATGATCCTATAATAGGGTACCTGCCTGGGAGTGCCCCTCCAGGGCCCCGTATAGATGTTCGTCCTGGCCAGAGGGAAGTTGGTCTGTACTGGTGTGGGATGCCCACGTTCACACCGCTGGCACCAGAGGAGGCTTTGCTGCATTCCCAGAGGGTGCCTTGGGACAGCAGAGACCCGACAAGCAGTCACTGGCGCGAGGGTGGGAGCCATGCCTGACCTGAGGGCAAGGCGAGCTTCCAACAGGGAGCAGGCAGGCCTGCAATTTTGCATGCAGAAAACAAAAAAATCATATTTTAAGGAGGGAAGAGACCTCTGCAACCACGTCAGCTTTCAGCCATAAGGGTGGCAAGGCAGGTCCTCTGCAGAGTGCTTTCACCCCATGAAATGTGGCAGCTCCATTTGCAGAGGTCCTGTAAGGTAGGTTTTGGGGTTGACAGTCCTTCCCAGCCTTCCTGCTAGTCCTGGGGAGATCTCAGGCCACCAGGAGCACCCATGGGATCTCAGGACCCTCAGGGTGGCTTCAGACAGCAGGACCTCATGTACCATAGCCTAGAGCCACCACCACTACCACAGGGCACCCACACAGCTGTTGAGAACAGACTGAATGCCACCCTCCCCAGCAGGCTGCCAAGATCCTCAGCAGCATCACTGCTGGCAGTGGTATTTATTTTGTTTTCTTACTCAGGCAGGAGACAAGCCAGCTAGGTGTGAAGCCCTGAGGAAAACCACAGGCTTCCCCACTTCCCAGCCAAGGTAGCCCAATGACCCTAGCTGTGAGAGGTTTCTCAGGGCCTTTTGTGGCAGGGGGCAGCCCCCAAAATCCACATCAGCACTCCAAAATGGTCCCCACCATCCCTCCCAACGGTGCTCTGAGGAAGGGCTTCAAGGGGCTCAGAGGACAGGGCAGCCAACGTGTCCTCTCTAGATGACACAAACTATGAATAGTCCCTCGCAGGAGTGACATGGGTCTTCACCAGACGTGATGCTCAGCCCAGAAGGGAAAAAGGAGAGAGGGGAAGGTGAGGTGCCCATGCTGGCTGTGGGAATGCCTCAAACCAAGCCCGGTGAGAAGAGGCAAGAAATCCCCTTAGCACCCTAATGAAAGGCTGTGGTTTCAGCTTGGTGCTAATTAGTGGCACCAGAGGAGGACACTGTAGGGGGAAAAGGTGCCTGTCCCATTTTGCACTCAAGGCACCAGGGAGCCTGTGCTGTGGACCAGGCATCGGCATCCACTCAAGGCAAAGGGAGCTGGAGAGAGCAACTGTGCATTCTTTCTCGGAGTAGCAGCTGCTCACTCTGCTATTATTTCCTACTGCTTCATATAATTTGTACTCCACAGCAAGCTATTGTCCCTTTCCACTGGCTATTTATTTCCTTGAATAGCCTCTGGGGAAGGATTTCAGTGCGGGAGTAAAGAAAAAAGAAAAACTCCACACAATAAATATCGAGCGGTGACCTGATTTAAACCGTGTTCCCTGACCTCATCTGGGCCCTGGTTGCGGTTCCTCCCGCTAGTTGTGATTAAACCACGTTTCTGACTTGGTTTCCCCCGTTTATGAAGCCTAGCGGGGAACGCTCCCTGCCTTAGAGGGCTGTGGGGTGGATTTCAAGAAGCTGAGCTCTGGATTTTCAGAGGCCAGGGCTCAGGAGAGGACCAAGAAGAGGCTTCCATCACCTCCTGATGGAGCTGCTCAGTCCTCCTCCTGCCAGTCACAAAAATTCCCAGATAGGTTTGACAGGTCTGGTTTCCCCTTTAGTCGAGGGGTGTTGGTCTGCCTCTCAGCAGATAGTGCTGCAACCTTCACCCGACCGATCCCTAAGCTCTGAAAGCCAGCCAGCTTCCTAACGGAGGAGGACAGAGAGAACAAAAAGTACGTACCTCAGCCAAACACTGAGGTAAGCAGGAGACTGGATAAGCAGGTCTGTGGATCTGGAGGGAGTATACAGGAGAGGATTGTCCAGGAGATGCAGGAGAAGCCAAGGCAATGATGAGCACAAGGAAACCGGTGCCCATAAGCACTAACCTCCTGCCTAAGAGGTTAACCAGAGCGGGATGGCTCCTCTAGGGAAGGCGTTGAAGTCTCACGTTCAGATCAACCAAAATGGGAAGGAACAAAGGACTGGAGGTGAATCTCCTGCCACCCCTCATGCCCCAGCTCCCTGACAGTGCGTCATCTAGAGCCCCTGTGGGAAGTATGGAAGTAGCATCCATGCTCTGAACCTGGGGGCAAGGGATTAGAAGCCATCAGCCTCCGGTACACTCTCCAGCAGCGTCACCCCCCTTCATCTGTAGAGTGCAATTTCTCTTCCTTAGGATGTGGGAAATAAGGAGGAGGAAGGACAAAGCTAGCCAAAGACCTAAAATGTGGAAAAAAAACACCTTTCTTCAGGGCTAGGGGCAGCAGTGGAGGGAACCTGCACCAAGCAGTGGGGCAGATCAAGAGCACAGGGGAGGGTTGTAGCCTCAGACTCCATCTCTCTCCCTACCCTATCAGAAAGGTGGTGGTGCCACAGTGACTGGCATCTCCCATCTCCATGGGGAGCTCAAATGCGCTCTGATGGATGGTTTCCATCCCCAGGGCCAAGTTATACCTTTGCAGGGGACATCTCTCTCGGGCAGCTCCGAAGTCTGTGGCAACAATTTTGTGTGCTACGAGTTGTGCACAGAGAGGGGAGGAAGGTAGTTCATGTGCATGGGAGCCGGCTCATAAGGCATCAGGGCTATTTCATCAACCCAAGCAGCCAGATGAGTCATGTCTTACGGGTCCTCAGCTTGCCTGAGGGGCAGGAGAACGAACCGAACCGGCAGAGGGTGGGGAAGGGAGGTCAGAGGACATGCCACCCAGTTCCGTTTCCAGCCTTCATTTCTCTAATTCCTTCCCTCATGGGGGCATGCCAGGAATGTGGGTTGTGGGAAAGGCTTTCAAAAACACGCCTGGAGATAAAAACACACTTGTGTTGAAAGCCTCCCTACTGGCAAAGAGAAGATGCATAGAAGGCTCATGGCTTCCCCCTCTCCTGGACTTTTGGGATCTCCCAGCTTTACCCAGACTTGCTGGATGAGATATCATTAGCTTAATGGGAAAAGGATCTTCCAAAGAGCTCTCCACAAAGGATCAGCTTCGTGAGGTCTTATGTTCTACTTGCATCTTGCACCAAAAGACTAAGACCTCCAACAGCTTTATCTTACCATTGAGTAAGGAAGATGGCAGCCCCCTCATGTTGCACATGGGGAAACTGCAGCACAGATACCCAAGTTCACATCCAAAAAAACCTCTTCTTGTTTAGATTCTCATCTTAAAGCTTCCATGGACAGATTTAAATTACAAAAAAAAAAAATCCAGCTTTGCAAACCTGTCCTAGAAGCTAAAAGGAAGCGGGGCTCCCTTGGCTAATGCAGCTCGAGTATCAGAGATGCTGATCTGTCACCACACCATTCACTATCAGTAGGAGGCACTGAGGCATTCAGTGCCTCTGAAAAAAATTAGCCCTTGGGTGGGTCCAATTAAGTCCAAAAACCAGAGGCATTCAAAATGAACAGACACCTTCCAACAGTGGAAGCCAGGGGACTTCCCAGATGCCCCAAGCCCAACTCCCCTGACTTCAAGGGAACCATTTCCCACAACAAAGACAGCGTGAGGCCAGCTGGCTGGAACTCGAATAAGCAAAAAAGAAATGCAGCATTGCGCCATACACAAAAGGTCCATGGGGACCTCCCTCCATTGAGCTCCAAGCAACCATCCCGGATTCAACCCCACAGGACAGTAAGGGCATGCAGCGAGAGTGACTGCCAAGTCCCCGCGCGCAGCAGTCCATCCCGCACAGGGAGAACAAGGCTGCTGGCACTGTGTGACTCACTTTGAGTGTTTCTCACGGGCTCCAGCGCTGAGCCCAGGCGGGTTGGACAACTCTTGAGGACTTGCAGGAATTCTTCAGACAAGCAGAATCTGTCTGAGTCACACACACGAGGCACGATGCCAAGGGTGGCTCATCCACTGGAAAAAAAAAAAAAAAAGAGAGAAAGAAATGCTAAGGGAGAAATAGCAAGTTTTGAAAAGCCACAAGAATTAACAGCTCATGGGCTGGAAAGAAGTGGAGCAAAAAAAACAGGTCTGTTCTCCCATGCTCACGTCACTAAAGCCAAGTATCCCTCATCCCCGCCGGGAAGCAGCAAGCCACCTTACCACCCATCAGCTTTGAGAGGGTCTGAAGGGGCGACCCACCTTGGATCTAAGGTTGTGGCTGAGGTCTGCAGAGGAAGGAGTTGTCAAGTCAAAACTATCTGTTGCTCCAAAATCAGCTTGAACAAACTCCCTTTGATGGCCCTGCAAAATGAAATGGTAAAAACCAAACCAGATGGAAATGGGAAACAAAAGCTGCCAAAAAAAAGAGAATCCAAATCCCAAAATGACTGACTCAGTGCGGGAAATGGGCATCTAAAGAGGCAACTGCAGGCATCTAAAGGAGACCTAAGAAAAGACTAGGCCCACAGAACTGACTCTCCCTGTTCCTCTCCTCCCCTCTTCCAGAGGGAAGGGCACCAGAAATAAATGAACCCATGGACCTTCAGAGTGAGCCACAGGGAAAAGGGCTGAGCCTGACCTGCTGCAGGAGCTCCAAGGACAACCAAAGTGCAGAGGGGGTCCCAACCCTCACTGGCATGAACGGTGCTATATTACTTTTTCCCCACTTCCCAGAGAGGAGCTACAGCCACAGCCTTGCTTAGAGTTGCTACCGGGGTGAAGGAGCTTTTGAAGCCAGCACCTGAGCCTGCTGGGTCACGGCGCTGCCCAGAGATGCTTCATCTCCACACAGTACCCCGGGGAGCAGGGCAGCAGCTGCTTGCAGCTGCTTTGCACTGCTGGGACACCTTGTCTCCCTTTCCAGCACTGTGCTGGGCACCAAGGGACACCCCGCGCATTTGAGGACACGCTGTTTTGCCGACCAGTCCCATATGGGCATCCTGTGCCTCCTCTGGACTGCTCCTATGAGCCTCTACTCCAGTTTCTGACCCATCCCACGTAGCCAGTAGTACGTAAGCCCTCATTCGACTACAGTGGATGTTTATTTCGCATTCCCAGCAGTCGCACTAGGCTGTTTGTTCTCTCTGGCTCTCTTTCCCTTCCCTCCAGTTTGTGCCTCTTCCTGCTGTCCTTATTTTCCCCACCACTGGCAACACACCCGAGCCAGAACCTGGCTGTGTCTCTCTGGCTGCCCCCAGGTTTCTTCACGCTGCTCCCCCCAAGAGGCCCCCAGAAGTGAAGCAGACACCCGGCTTTAATTGTAGTCAGATTCCTGGATGGACAATGCTTGCTCCCAAGAGGGGAAAAGGGTATTACAAACTAAATGCTTCAAACACGACTCACACCAGACAAATCTTATCATATCCCAGGCTGAATACCCCCAAACACCATTGCCATTCACCACACAACAAACAGACTGGCCAAGCCAGGAGATCTCATAAGAACAATGCGAGGAGGACCCGTGGCTGCAACTGCCAGGCAAGTTCCCACCCGCACGCAGATAGCTTATCTCTTCTGTCAAGATAGGACACGCATCAATGTCTGCTGCACAACAGCAGGGAAAAGCTAGTGGAGACCTGCTCTCTGGTCCTGAACATGCACGTAGCACTCCTTACAACACCGTCCCTGAGGAACATCTCTATTACTCGGTCTCATTAGGAAAGGGGTGGGAATCTTTCCTGAACAGCTCCGGCAGAGATGCAGCTCCCCAGGGAGCCAGCTCAGGATGAGCTGAAGAGAGCCTAGTGCCTGCTCTGGACACCCGCAAGCGGCTGGCCCGCTGCAGGAGCAGCAGGGCAGCTAGAGGACAGCTGGAGGGAAGAGGTCTCATAGCCCACTCTTAAGCCATGCTGGGACACTGTTGCTTTTAACCCCATCAACTCCCAGCACGCATCCTCGTCCCGAAATTCAGCCAGAGCACCACTATGGGGAGGCGAGCTACCCAAGATGCAAAGTTATTCTGTGCGAGGAGGGAGGTGGAAAGAGGAGTAGCCTCTTCTGGGAGCATCTCCTCCTTCTGCACAGAGGAGAGGGACTCGGGCTGCAAATCGGGGATGGCAAAGGTGCAACATGGTTGCAGTGAGACACAGAACACGGACCCTGTCTTTGAAACATCCACTGGACTGAGGGGAACAGCAGCATGTGCTTGAAGGCAGCCCCTCCAGGCAGAGACAAGGCAGAGGCCATTCGGATGCACCCAGAGGTGTGCACCTGATCCTTCTCCTGGCTGGAGGCTTGTCTGTCAGCAGCACATTAAACGGGGGATACATGAGCTCTGCCCCCCTTCTGCTCTCTGAGTCAGTTCCCAAACCTGATGTAGTTTGGGGTGGCGGGGGAAAACAGGACAGAGTTGTGCATGCATGGGAAGCCCTTGCAGAATCGTGTGCTCCATGGGCAACGCGATGGGCTCCTCATTCTGCCTGCCCGAGGCAGGAGAGCCAGAGGGGCAAATTCAATGTGTCTGTGTGCCCAGGCCTGTCTGATCTCCTGCATCAAAGAGCTGGCCCCCACACCCCCATGCGCTTGGGCAATGTTTCCTCATAGCATCTCTCCTAAGTCAGGAGGTCAAACATGGCCAGTGATCCATAGCACGGGGTGTAGGACACTGAGTCACAGCCCTGTGTTCAGCCATGCCCAGCAGACAGAGCATTTCCCAATTTCAGTCTGGCACACACACCCTCCCACCCCCCACACTCACCTACAACGTGTTGTGTGACATTTCCCATCTTCGGAGAGGGAAAAAGTGGAAAATTAGGGGGTAAATACACAGGCTGCAGAGGACTGCACTTCAAAAGCCTGCCTTCAGAGGGATCTGGGCTTACAGGGTGTGGCTGTTTCGCTCATGGCCCCAAGAGCAAGGAGCAGGGCACAGCTGCCAGCCATGGGGTTAAACGCTTGGCAACACCAAGGCTCTGTTGGGAACAGTCCCCAGCCCACCCTGTCCCCAAGCCGTGCCGTGCCTGGGCGCTGCGGCACTGCTAGCTGGCACAGCCCAAAACCACGCGAGGGAGGGTGCTAACAACCGCATGGCGTGAGCCATCATCCCGAGGCAGCGCTCGGGCCTGGCCCTGCTCCTGTTGTGTTTACCAAGACAGACAAAGCCAGAGGGACCAGAAAGGAGCCTACAAAAGGACAGGTTTAACCTCGGGAAATCTGTGTACACAGACCCTACGTCTGTCTCCTCCTCCTGGATCGCAGTTTTCTTTTTTGGTCCTACGTCTGCCATGCCCTGGTGCTGGGTTCACTCCGCCCTGCTGCTCCTTGCCGACGCCAAAAGCAGGGCTGAAACCGGCTGCGGTGCCAAGTGGCAGAGGCCGAGCAGCCAGGCTGGAGGGAGAGAGCCGGCGGTCTGCCTCCTCCTGCCATTTCACAGTCCGGACTTAAGCCAGCACTGAAGTTTCCTAGGGAACCTGAGGCAGCTGCAGCCAAAGCAGGATCACTGGCAATGGGGGATTTTCAAGCCCGGGCCAAAAACCATCTATTCAAGCTCACCAGCTGCCAAACCTGAGCCAGCTGCACAGCTGAGAGCACGTGCATTCAGCGCCGGGGCACCCCGCAGCGGGAATGCGTCCTCCCTGTGCCGTGTTGTAAAAGAGAAGCTGCACATGGCTGCGTCTGAGCTCCCCGGGCGGCTGCTACACTTAACATCCCCAGCAAACGCTTCACTAAGTCACACTTCGTTGTCACCGCAATGCAGGGATGTATTCATCATCCAGGCTCAGGGATTTGCTGCAGCTGGGCTCCCTGATTTGTTCCAGGATGCCTAGTTTCATGTCGCTGATCTCAGCTCGGATCACGCTTGGATGCCCGTGAAAAATGCCTTTGCAATAGGATTTTTCTCCTTCTCCCTCCTGCTGTTCTTAGGGCCAAACTGTATCTCAGCAAAATCCAGGCTCTTAAACCATTTTTTTCCCAGTACTTGTGCTTTCTAATGATGCCCCTTCCATCTGCTAGCAATAACACAGCAAGTCAGGGCTAGAGCAAGAACAGATGAATCTGTTCACCTTTTCAAGTGCCTCTCTCAACACCTGAATTCTGAGTGCACTGTATCAGTAGTGGATCTGTTCCTGTCTGGAGCTGATCTCACCAGTGGTGCAGTGAATGACTTCATCAAGGCTCCCCCTTGTGGGCCTGGGGCCTTTGATTGCTCATTTCAGCCCCATAAATTTAAGCAGCACTCTCTAACCCGGCAGGTCTTCCTCTCCCTGTTCTGTTTTTGGCTTACCCAGATACATAACCTATCAGCCCCCAAGCCATGGCTATGACTAGGGCTTCTGTCCCGACGGTTTTCCTTCATCTTTGCCTCCTGCCAATACTGTTCCTCAGCAGCAAGAGCGTTCTCAGAGCATCCCCTTACTGTCCCGGACTCTCTTGGGAAGACGCTATTTGCAACAGCAAATCCAGCTGAGCCTTCCCCAGGGGGTAATGAAGCACTGCCACTCCCTACGCTGGCAAGGAGGGCACTACCGCCCACTCGGTCGAGGGATCAAGACACCCCCTGAGTTGCCCAGTCTGGAAGGAGGGCTCGAACACAAGGAAGCAGCAAGCTGCACAGCTCACCTCTAACTCTGGTATTTGCTTCTGTCGCTTGCTTGCCTCGCTGAGCCAGTTGCTCTAATGACAGAACCAATGTGGCAAAGAAATTTAGTATACAGAGGTCAAGGCAATTCCCCAAAGGAAGCAAGCGCAATTATCCCCATGCTAACAATCAGGGAAACTGAGGCAATGAGCACAGATATGCATTTCCTTGAGTCTTGCTCTGAGGCATGTTTAATTGCAGAGATCTAACCAGAAGGTTTTCTGATCCCTTATCCAGCACCCCGTTTCCTCATTCTGCTCCTGTAGTTGTAGAAGGATGCCTTTGATCACAGGGGACAGGTCTTCCTACTGCGAAAAGGGAAACGCTGAAAGAAATGGAAGGGAGCAATCCTGGTGGATGACTGCATACCACAAGAAAGAGCTGCATATGAAAGGCAAGGAGACATTTCCTATTAGATTAAAGGAGCTCAAACCTGCTCTCCCTCTAGAGAGGTATGCAACTCTCTACTTGCCTCTCTAATTGCAACCCTCTGCTGGGAAAGAAAGGTGCTTAGAAGTATTGCGAAAGGAAGGAGATTAGCCAAGGTCAGGGAATAGCAGGGCTGCAAATCCAGAGGATTGCGTAAGAAGTGCGTGATCCGAGGTGATGTCAGGAGAGGTGCTGCCAGCCCTGTTCTAAGAGAAAGTAGCAGAGGTAAAACTGAGCCAAAAACCCAGGAACTGGCTGCTGCAGTCAGCTGGAGCAGGAAAACAAGAAATGGGAACAAAAGACCACAGTACCAAGCTTCAAGAAAGTGAAGGTCCCCGGCAGAATGCCTTGCCAAGGAAAGAGGAATGTGACAGGGGAAAGGGAACCTCACATCACCGGCCAGAGCCGACAACCCAGCAGGAAGAGCACAAAAGCTCTCGCTGCTGCATACAAGTGCATCTGAAAAACATCACAGGGTTCGCATAAACACACAAGGCAGAGAAACCAAACAAACACTGGGACAGAGCAAGGGTGACGGGGTGGTTCTGGCTGGCTGAAGATGTCCTCGTGGGTGGAAAACCCCTCTCCCAGGCTACCCGGCCACTCCTGCAAGGCCGCCTTCCCTTCCCGACTGGGGACTTTGCCCGTTTTGCAGTTCACCTCGACTGTACAGGCAGCAAGAGCATTTGCTAAGCCCAGGTTGATCAGGCAGGAGCTCTCCTGCCTGCTGCTGCCCTCTGCGGGACAGCCTGCTCCAGGGCCTACCAAACCTGGGATCCCATGCCCCTCTGCCAGCACAAGATTTCCTTTCGCCAACATGCCAACTACCCAGGCCCCCAGCTTGCATGTAATCGCTTTCCCCTGCACCTGGCTACAAGCTAATTATAGTTCCAGTACTTTCATTCTGGAGCGGTGTCAATTACAACATGGAGCGGCTCACTCCATCCAAACCTAGTTTGAGATTCCAGCTGGCGGTAAAAATAAATCGAGGGACAGGAGAAAGGTTTTTCCTCACACGTCATCTAACCACTGTTACAGGGAGCAAAATTCAGACTCGGATCTCTTTTTTTGTTGCACTTAGGGTCCTTCTTACATAGAAAGTAGATTTAACCAAAGGGGACAAAGACTCTTAAATCTATGAGAAATAAAAACAAGGTTTGAAAGACTGCTGCTGACACAAGTGTTATGCATGAGTTCACTCACCATTGTTTGCAGCCAGCTGAAAAGAGGTGCAGCCTTCCATTCATCCTAGACTTGCTAGCCACTGGGTGTTGCCAAAGAGAGGAAAATAAACAACTTCTGGACTTAAACAGATCAAAACCTGAGCAAAAAGGGGCTGTGAAGCACCAGGCTGAAAAACCACTCCTTCAGAGGCATCGCTTTGGGGGTTGGAGAGAAGAGATGCATGCCTTCTATGCAGATCGTACATGACCTAGAAGAGCAGTATCTAGGCCTCGGTCTCCTAAAGATGACTTAAGGATTCTCTGAGAAATCAAAGAGGTAGTAGCGACAGGCAAGGCCGACTCATAAGATTAAAATAACTTATGCAAAACGTGCCTGAACACAGCAGAGGGAAGTATGTGGCAATTTTCTATGACAGGCACTTAAAAAGGCTTTGTGATGCAAGGCTGTAACAATTAAAAGAAGAATTACATTCTAGTGCCAAAAAGTACCTTTTAATGGCCAAAAAACAATGGTTATACATAAGGAAAAGACATTAGGTGTGACATCAGGGCAGTTCCCTCGCCTGCCATCTGCGGGATTAGTTCTGTAAATGAGTGATCCAACACAGGACCACTCTGACTCAGACCTCTGTCTCCAGGATGAGACACTTTAAGGCTGAATAGGCTGTATCATACACGCACTCTTATCACAGAGGCTCCAGCAGGGCCAGCCCCAGCAGGTGGCTTTGAGCACCACCGCTTATGTGGCACACCAGGGACTCTTCGAACAGGTGGAGGCCTATGTTCCCTGAAGGTCATCGAGTTGGCACCTTTCACTGGCGTTATTTAAAGAGAAGGAAAAACAACAACAAAAGCAATAAATCACCACAGGGACACAGACACACTGTGCCTTCCAAGACCACTGGAGCACAGAGAAAACAAGCGATATTAAGTTACACAGTTAGGGCTGGCCTGGATTACCAGAGCCACAAGGAGAAAGAGGACAAATGGAGTTTATATTCGTGGAGCCCTTAGTTATTTCCAGGGCTTCACCAACCTCCCCCCGCAGCTGCTCAGCCAGGTGGGACACGGCCAGGCCAGGCCCTGCCAGGAGAGGACTAGCAGCCGTTTAAAGATGGCTCCGACCAAGCCACGGGAGCTCGTCACTAGCATTTATAGTGTCTCCTAAACCACCCGCCCCCCGAGACGCCGTCCGCACAGCCGCAAAGGCCTGAGGAGAGGCACCGGGGCTCGGCCGGCACCGGGGCCGCAGCCACCACCAGGGCCGGGCGGGCGCGAACTGCGCATGCGCCGGAGCCGGCGGGCTCGTGTCCTTTTAAAGGACACGCCGCTCCCCTCGAGGCGGAAGTGCCCTGTCTCCACGCCGGAAGTGGCCTCACCTGCCAGCACAAGGGTTCTTCCGGGGAGGGCGAGGTCGGCTTCTTTCCGTGTAGCAGCTGTTTTCCGGGTCTCTGGCTTGCCCTGCTCTCACTCGCTCTCTATGTCCTTCTCCTGGAGGCCTCCCGCTTCCTTCCCTATCCCGCGCATTTTTTTCCCCTGTGCGGTGAACTCCATAGAGGATCGGGGGTGCACTTCGGCAGGGGGCGCGCTGGGAGCGGGGCGGTGCTCTGCACCGCCGACTTCCGGCGCTTTATGGTGAGGCTGTCGGAACGGCGCTCTAGACGGTTCGGTGCGCTCTCGATGGCTCGGCGGCGCCGGGCCGGGCGGGTGGGCGGCGGCGGC